>CABHPH010126284.1:7355-26087 GCA_902168325.1 Peromyscus nudipes | reverse complement strand
CCCCCCCACCAAACCACCCCTCATTCCCATCTCCTCCAAGGCAAGGTCTCCCCTGGGGAGTCAGCCCAGCCGGGTAGATTCAGTCCAAGCAGGTCCAGTCCCCACTTCCCTTCACCCAGGCTGAGCAAAGTGTCTCTGCATAGGCCCCAGGCTCCAAAAAGCCAGCTCATGCACTAAGGACAGGTTTTGGTCCCACTGCCTGGGGGCCTCCTAAACAGTTCAAGCTAATCGACTGTCTCACTTATCCAGAGGGCCTGATCCAGTTCCATGGGGGCTCCTCAGCTATTGGTTCACAGTTCATGTGTTTCCACTAGTTTGGCTATTTGTCCCTGTGCTTTTTCCAATCATGGTCTCAATATCTCTTGCTCATATAATCCCTCCTCTCTCTTGCCAGTTAGACTCCTGGAGCTCCATCTGGGGCTTGGCCGTGGATCTCTGTATCCGCTTTGATCAGTCACTGGATGAGAGTTCTATCAGGACAGTTAGGGTGTTTGGCCATCCGATCACCTGAGTAGGTCAGTTCGGGCTTTCTCTCAACCATTGCCAGTAATCTATTGTGGAGGTATCTTTGTGGATTTCTGGGGACCTCTCTAGCACTCTGCTTCTTCCTATTTACATGGGGTCTTCATTCATCACAGTATCTCTTTCCTTGTTCTCCCACACTGTTCCTGATCCATCTGGGATCTCCTGCTCCCCTAAGCTCTCTTTACCCCGAACATTGCCCTCCATACCTCCCCCTTCATGCCCAGTTTGCTCATGTAGATCTCATCCATTTCTCTGTCATTGGGCAATCCCTGTGTCTTTCTTAGTGTCCTCTTCACTAGGTAGCCTCTCTGGAGTTGTGAGTAGCAGTCTGGCTATCCTTTGCTTTTCATCTAGTATCCACTTATGAGTGAGTACATACTATGTTTGTCTTTCTGAGTCTGGGTTACCTCACTCAGGATGCTATTTTCTAGTTCCATCCATTTGCCTGCAAACCTCATGATGTTATTGTTTTTCTCTGCTGAGTAGTACTCCATTGTGTATATGTACCACATTTTCTTTATCTGTTCTTCAGTTGAAGGGCATCCAGGTTTTGCCTATTACAAATAATGCTGCTATGAACATAGTTGAGCATGTGTCCTTGTGGTATGATTGAGCATTCCTTGGGTATATCCCCAAGAGTGGTATAGCTGGGTTTTGAGGGAGGTTGATTCCCAATTTTCTAAGAAAGCACCATATTGATTTCCAAAGTGGCTGTACAAGTTTGCATTCCCACCAACAGTGGAGGAGTGTTCCCCTTGCTCCACATCCTCTCCAGCATAAGCTGTCTTCAGTGTTTTTCATCTTAGCCATTCTGACAGGTGTAAGATGGTATCTCAGAATAGTTTTGATTTGCATTTTCCTGATGACTAAGGATGTTGAGCAATTCCTTATATGTCTTTCTGCCATTTGAGCTTCTTCTGTTGAGAATTCTCTGTTTAGCTCTATAGCCCATTTTTTAATTGGACTGTTGGGTATTTTGTTGTCTAATTTCTTGTGTTCTTTATATGTTCTGGATATCAGCCCTCTGACAGATGTGGAGTTGGTGAAGATCTTTTCCCATTCTGTAGGCTGTTGTTCTGTCTTATTGACGGTGTCCTTTGCCCTACAAAAGCTTCCCACTTTCAAGACGTCTCATTGATTAATTGTTTCTCTCAGTGTCTGTGCTACTGGTGTTATATTTAGGAAGTGGTCTACTGTGCCAATGCTCTCAAGGCTATTTCCTACTTTCTCTTCTATGAGGTTCAGTGTAACTGGATTTATGTTGAGGTCTTTGATCCACTTGGACTTGAATTTTGTGCATGGTGATAGATATGGATCTATTTGCAATCTTCTACATGTTGACATCCACTTATGGCAGCACCATTTGTTGAAGATGTTTTCTTTTTTCCATTGTACAGTTTTGGTTTCTTTGTCAAAAATCAGGTGTTCATAGGTGTGCAGACTAATGTCAGGATCTTCAATTTGGTTCCAATGGTGTGCATGTTGGTCTTTATGCTAATACCAAACTGTTTTTATTACTATAGCTCTATAGCAGAGCTTGAGGTCAGGGATGACAATGCCTCCAGAAGTTTTTTATTGTACAGGGTTGTTTTAGCTCTCCTAGATTTTCTGTTTTTCCATATGAAGTTGAATACTGTTCTTTTGAGGTCTGTGAAAAGTTTTGTTGTGATTTTGATGGAAATTGCATAGAATATGTAGATTGCTTTTAATAAGGCCGATGTTTTTATTATTTAGTTCTACCTATCCATGAGCATGGGAGATCTTTCCATTTTCTGATGTCTTCTTTAAGTTCTTTTTTCAAGGACTTAAAGTTCTTGTCATACAGGTCTTTCACTTGATTAGTTAGAGTTACCCCAAGGTATTTTATATTATTTGTGACTATTGTAAAGGGTGATATTTCTCTCATTTCTTTCTTGATCCATTTATCATTTGTATATAGGAGGGTTACTGATTTTTTTTTGAGCTAATCTTGCATTCTGCCACATTACTGAAGGAGTTTATCAGCTATAGGAGTTCTCTGGTAGAATTTTTGGGGTCACTTATGTATACTATCATATAATCTGCAAATAGTGAATGTTTGACTTTTTCCTTTTCAATTTGTATCCCCTTGATCTCCTTTTGTTGTCTTATTGCTCTAATAAGAACTTCAAGTACTATATTGAATAAATATTGACAGCCTTGTCTTGTTCCTGACTTTTGTGGAATCACTTTGAGTTTCTCTCCATTTAATTTGATGTTGGCTGTGGGCTCAATGTAAATTGCCTTTGTTATGTTTAGGTATGTTCCTTGTATTCCTGATCTCTCCAAAACCTTTATCGTGAAAGAGAGTTGGAATTTGTTGAAGGCTTTTTCACTATCCAATGAGATGATCATGTGGTTCTTTTTTCTTTTGGTTTCTTTTTATGGTGTATTACCATGCATGCATCTCTGAGATGAAGCCTACTTGATCATGGTGGGTGATTTTTTTTAATGTGTTTTGGATTCGGTTTGCCAGTGTTTTATTGAGTATTATTTGCATCAAAATTTATGAGGGGGGTTGTACTGTAATTCTCTTTCTTTGTTGCATCTTTATGTGATTTGGGTATCAGTGTAACTGTAGCCTCATAAAAAGAGTTTGGCAATGTTCCTTCTGTTTCTCTGTGTGGAACAATTTGAGGAGTATTGGTATTAGCTCTTGTTTTAAATTCTGGTAGAATTCTGCACTGAAACCATCTGGCCCTGGGCTTTATTTTTTTTTTGTTGGGAGACTTTTAATGACTTTCTATTTCCTCAGGGGTTATAGGTCTATTTAAATTGTTTATCTGCTCTTGATTTATTTTTGGTATGTGGTACTTATCCAGAAAATTGTCCATTCTTTTAGATTTTCCAGTTTTGTGGAGTACTGGTTTTTGAAGTATGACATGATGATTCTCTGGATTTCCTCATTGTCTGTTGTTATGACCTTTTCATTTCTGATTTTGTTAATTTGGATGTTCTCTCTCTGCCTTTTGGTTAGTTTGGATAAGGGTTTGTCTATTGTGTTAATTTTCTCCAACCAACTCTTTGTTTCATTGATTCTTAGTATTGTTCTCTTTGTTTCTATTTTATTGATTTCAGCCCTCAATTTGATTATCTCCTGGCATCTATTCCTCCTGGGTAAGTTTGCTTTTTTTTATTCTAAAGCTTTCAGGTGTGCTGTTAAGTCACTAGTGTGAGATTTCACCAACTCTTATGTGGACATTTAGTGCTGTGAATTTTCCTCTTAGCACTGCTTTCATAGTGTCCCATAAGTTTGGGTATGTGGTATATTCATTTTCACTGATCTCTAGGAAGTCTTTAATTTCTTTCTTTATTTCTTCCTTAACCCATTGGTGATTCAGCTGAGCATTATTCAGTTTCCATGAGTTTGTAGGTTTTCTGTAATTTTTGTTGTTGTTGAAATCTAACTTTAAGCCATGGTGGTCTGATAAAATATAGGACATTATTCCAATTTTTTTTTATATCTGTTGAGATTTGCTTTGTAACTGAGTATGTGGTCAATTTCATAGAAGATTCCACTGAGTGGTGAGAAGAAGATATATTCTTTTTGTGTTAGGGTGGAATGTTCTATAGATATCTATCAAGTCCATTTGAGTCACAACATCTGTTAGATCCCTTATTTCTCTGTTAATTTTCTGTCTGGCAGACCTGTACATTGGTGAGAGTTGGGTGTTGAATTGTCCCACTAATAGTACATGGAGTTTGATAAGTGACTTAAACTTTAGTAATTTTTTTCCATATGTGAGTGCCTTTGTATTTGGGGCATAAATATTCAGAATTGAGACTTCATTTTGATGGATTTTTCCTGTGATGAATACGTAATGTCCTTCCCAATCTCTTTTGATTGATTTTAGTTTGAAGTCTATTTTGTTAGATATTAGGAAAGCTACACCAGCTTGCTTCTTAAATCCATTTGACTTGAAAGACTTTTCCTAACCTTTTACTCTGAGGTAGTGTCTGTCTTTGAAGTGGAAGTGTGTTTCTTGTATGCAGCAGAAGGATGGATCCTGTTAGTTTGTATCTTTTTATAGGTGAATTGAGTCCATTGATATTAAGGAATATTAATGACAAGTGATTATTAATTTTTATTATTTTTTGTGATAGTATGTGTGTGTATTTCTCTTCTTTTGGATTTGCTGCTGTGGGATTATCTGTTGCCTGTGTTTTTGTGGGTACATCTAACTTCCTTAGGTTGGAGATTTCCTGCTAATACTTTCTGTAGGTCTGGATTTGTGGATAGGTATTGTTTAAATCTGATTTTATCATGGAATGTTTTGTTTACTCTATCTATGATGATTGAGAGTTTCACTGGATATAATAGTCTGGGTTGGCATCCATGGTCTCTTGTTTCTGCATAATGTCTGTCCAGGACCTTCTGACTTTCAGAGTCTCTATTGAGAAGTCAGGTGTTATTCTTATGAGTCTGACTTTATAAGTCACTTGGCCTTTTTCTTTTGATGCTCTTAATATTCTTTGTTTATTCTGTATGTTTAGTGGTTTGATTATTGTGTGGTGAAGGGACTTCTTTTGGGGGGTCTAGTCTATATGGTGTTCTGTAAGCTTCTTATATCTTCATAGGCATTTCCTTCCTAGGTTGGGAAAGTTTTCTTCTATGATTTTGTTGAATATATTTTCTGCACCTTTGAGTTGGTATTCTTTTCCTTCTATCCATATTACTCTTAGATTTGGCCTTTTTATGGTGCTCCAGATTTCCTGGACATTTTGTGTTATGATTGTTTTGGTTTTAGTGTTTTCTTGAACTGACAAATCTATTTCCTCTATCGTATCCTTCACGCCAGAGATTCTCTCTTCCATCTCTTGTATTCTGTTGGTTATGCTTGCATCTGTAGTTCCTGTTTATTTACTCAGATTTTTCATTTCCAGCATTCCCTCAGTTTGTGTTTTTTTCATTGCTTCTATTTCAATTTCCAGGTCTTGAACTGTTTCCTTCACCTGTTTGTTTGCTTTTTCTAGGTTTTCTTGGCTTTCTTTAAGGGATTTATTGCTTTCTTCCAATTTTTTATTTGTCTTTTCCTCAATTTCTTTAAGGAAATTTTTCATTTCATCTTTAATGACCTCTATCATCTTCATAAAGTTATTTTTCAGGTTGCTTTCTTCTGCTTCTTCTACGTTATGGTGTTCACATCTTGTTGTTGTAGAACCACTATGTTCTGGTGGTACCATATTGCTCTTATGTTGTTGTATGTATTTTTGCACTGGCATCTACCTATTTCCTCCTCCAGTTGGTGCAAGAGGTGTCTGTGTCTGAGGTAGCTACTCTTGGTCCAATCTGTGCTTGCTGTGTCTGTGTCTCAGGGGCCACTCTTGGTCCAGTTGGAGCTCTTGGTCCAATTGGAACTGTTGGATTCTGTGTCTCAGGGAGTCACTGAGGTTGTAGGGGGATGGGTAGGTTGGGGGAGGAAGTAGGTCTTGTAGATTCAGGGTCTGATGGGGGGTGCTATGCCTGCCCACAGGAGTCTTCCCTGCTGGCCTACAACTGGGGCAGCAATGGGTGGGGATGGTGGGGCACAAATTATTCCCCAGAGCCTAGGTCCTAGAGACAGGACTCTCTGGCTGTGTGAAGAGACACTCACCTAATTTTAACATTGAGTCAAGGTCAGGACTTATTTAATAAAAAACAATGGGAACTTCAGTTATGAGAAAGAAACACTAAGAATGTCATCTTAGAAAATTCAAAATCTATGGAAGGAAAACTCGCTTGAATGAAACTTCTCTCTCTTTTCTCTTCTCTTACAAGTTCCTATGTTTACTTCTTGCTCATGGATCTCCATGTACACTCAAAATTTGATAGTATTTTTGATACCTTGGACCTTGCAGAGGAAATTTCTCCTATCTGTGGACATAACTATGGCAGAACAATAATCTACTCTTCATTGGGGACAGACTTGGAATCTTTCACTTCCTGTCATCCACAGCCCACATTGGACTCGCCTAGAATTTTGTGGAGGCGAAAGGCTACCACAGGAAGAACACTATGGAATTCAACTAGGAGCCATTCAAATCTCCTCATTCTTAGATCCACCTCCAAAGAGATCCAGACATCAAGGGTATGACATAAGTCTTGCTTGTCTGCCAAAATAGAGAGAAAATGATGAGGAAGAAGTTTTATTTGGAAAGAGACTGCTTGAAGAATCAATTTTTAACTTTGTGGAAGTGGAATTCTGAGACAAAGATTTGTTGGCATGTAACCTGATGTCCAACTCTATTCAGGAATGTCCAACTCTATTCAGATAAGAGACAGATAATACAGAAAATAAAAGTAATTCTTGGAATTTTGGAATGGATGGGGAAATTTCAGTGCCTATTCTACTATCATTTATATTTTAAGTAAATGCTGGGTGGAAGAGGTTGAGCTAAGAAACAATCATGCGTGTTATACATTGAAACTGGCCTACAGATTTGTATGGAATAATTGAAGATTTAAGAAGTTTGTAATTCCAGAACATCTGATGAATATTTGTATTGGTGACAATGAAGACTTTGTTTTGTTAAGGCTCTGTTAAGGGAAACATTTTTCCTCTATGAGCAATCTGTTGTGCTAGAAACTATTGTGCTATTGCTGATTAAGATCAAAGTGCTGTTGATGTTTCCAAGCACCCTTTGCATTTATCTTGACCATGTGGCCATTTTGACAATGGTTTGTGAGTACAGGTCTTATGGTCATTTCCAAGGGAGGTAGTTAAGTATCTGATGTTTCTGTGTGCACTTTTCAACTACATCCATCATTCTTGATGGATATAAAATATTATAGATGTTGGAGAAAGACAGAAATCATACAGATCCTTAGATCATAGCCTGGGGAGAATCATCCAAGATAGCTCCCTGCTCTGTGTTAGAGACTCAGAAAAATACATTGTGGTATAAATGAATATTTAAGTGTTAGAGGAAACAGACTTCTATCCATGAACATGAGTTGCCTGAGATATGTAAGCTAGAAAAGCATGAGAAGCCATGACAAGAGCCATTAAGGGAGCCCCAAGAGCCCTGAAAGCCCTGCAAGCCCTGCGTGAAAAGCAAAGAGAATATTATCCTTGCAGTTCTCAAAATCATGTCAGACATGGCAACTAATTCTATATGTGAATATAACAAAAAATGACAGTGTGAAGAACACTATCATGGGATGGGCGGGGGGAGACACAGCCTTTTATGCCACACTTAGTTTGAAACCCTGGGTTTGCTGTTACAGCTTTCTTTTCCTGAAATGATTTATTCTACAGATGCTCTGAGATTCAGCTTTCAGGCTTTTTTTTTTTTTTTAGCTTGCTAAGCAGCACACACATTTATAACACTTTTTCTAGGATTCAGAAATGTATTTCCTGTTTACTCTGACATTCAGGTGTTGGCCTAAGTTGTTCCATGTGCAACATGAGGAAGATGCTATTGCCAGAGCTCCCCGGTTCTGTGGGGATGAGTGGCAGGCCCTTTGTCAGTGCCCTTCAGAGGCACAGATAAGTTATGCTTATTAGTACAGGAGCATTTGCACCAGGTCAGCATGACAACCCTGTGTTAGGTGGCAAGGTGCTCTTGCACTTTGAACAGTCACCCTTCATCAATATTTAGATGAACCTTAGTTCCCGGAAACATCTGGATCAGTTTCATTTGGCCTTGAGTCTAGTTGATTCTGGGAGCTCAGGAGCTGAGAGACACCACTGTTGGAAACCCCGAGATGGTCACCCACGCAGACTTGTCCTTTCTGTACTTGCAGTCGCCCACCCACAATCCCCAGCTGGCTGAGGCTTTGGTCAGTGTGGGAGAAGAGGGATGATTCTGTCCAGCTGAGTCGTGACCCAAGGCTGACATGGCAATAAAGCCAATTATGGCCCCTTTATCTGTGGTCTGCTCTATGACACAGAGGGACTGATGGAGGTGGAACCCCAGTTTTACCTTCTCTTGTAAGTTCCATGGCTTTGGAAAGGAAAGAAGTGGGGTTCGTGATGGTTATGGAAGAATAAGGTTCAGGGAAGGGGCTGACTGCTTTCACTTCACCTCACTCTCTACCAGAAATGTTCTCTGGCCAAACCAAATGTCAGGATTCCCAGAAGATCCCGTCTACCAAAGCCAAGAGCATGTCCCACCTTCCTGTCGCCACTCACAATCCCCAAAGGTCTATCTAGTGAATCTGGTCAGGAAGCTTAAAAATAATTGAGTGTGTGGTGACAAGCTGTGTGGATTTCATTTGTAAAAATAGCCTGAGCAGAGAAATAGGACTTTCAGAGGTTTATTTTTCCTCTGCCCCAAAGTACACTTTATGCTGCCATAAGCATCCTTGGGTACCGTGTAAATGGTGGAATGGCTATGCTGTGCAGAAAGGGCAGGGATTACTCAAAGCTTGAATATGGATTGCTCACTGAAAAAGAAACACATATGGGTTGGTGGATCAAAGGCAATGTGGGCAGTGACTCAGGCATCAGAGAGACATGGCCCTCACATGTTTGCACAACCTGCATTCAGGAAGAAGTTCTAAGCTTGAGTGTTTTGGTACCAAGGGCTCTTGCATGTCACACAAAAAGGTAAGACATAGATTAGATCTTGGTTGTCTATTTTCCAGAATGGCCCTACTAAGGCATAATAAAGTCTACTGTTAGGTATGGCCCCATCATTTCAGGTCATGCTTCATGCCTTTATACTGTTCCTACTTCTAGGATAGGTCTTTCTAATTCTAAACCCTCAATACATCAACCTCCAAAACAACATATTTATTTATTAAAATTCAGCCTCAGGGTCTGGAGAGATGGCTTAGATGCTAAAATATTTGCTGCATCAAAAACAGTAAACTGAGTTCAGATCTCTGCATGCCAGTACACATCTGTTATCCCAGTGCTAGAGAGTTAGAGACAGGAGGATCCCTGTACCCTCATCTAGCCAAATCTGCCCTCAAAATTTAATGAATGAATTAAAGATAGCAATGTTTCTGCTATAGAAGAGAAAAAGCCAAAATTGCCAGGTTAGGTAAATCCAGGTTCCTGTAGAGTTTATTTTTATGAAATCTTTTGGACCATCCTCACTGTTACCATGACATTACTGATAGCTGTCATCCATTGAGAGACACTATCAATAGGTATAACAGCATGATGATGCAGGGATCAAGCTCTGGATTCAAATCCTAGGTCCTCAACTAGCTATCACATGGTCAGCACCTGTGACCTCTCTGTGTCTCAGTTACTCATTCTTATATGAATGGTTTAGGGAATGGTACCTAACTCATAGGGTTCAGTAGACTAATACTATAGATGACATTTGCTGATCAGTGTTAAATATTGAATGCTAGGTACTTCCCCTTGAACCATGATTGCAATATTAACTCAGATATATGCCATCCCCATTTTACTTGCAAAATAGCTCGAGCTTAGAGGTACATACTTTTTCTAGTGGGGGTTTTGAATTCCTATCTTTCTGGATTTAAATTTTGATGTGTATTTCTTCTTGCGATAGCAACATGCCCAACTAAAAGTTATCTCCTATGGCTACTGAAAGCAGTGCTTCCCTGAGATTTGCTGGGGTTGGGGAGCATCATGTGGCTAAGGTCCCATATGGGACCCAGATGGCAAGATTGAAGATCTGGGGTTCCCTGAGCTCTTGTCAACTTCCTGAGTCAGAAGTGATGCCTGATGCCAAATGGGGCAGGGGTGCATCTTAGGGAGATATCAAAGCTTGGGAGCCAGTAAGTCTAGTTTATTAATGAGTGCTTGGGAGACATTTCCAAAACTGAAAAGCCTATTGTAAGTGCAAAGTGGTATTAATTATTGGTTTGAAAGCAGAGCCTGCTTGTAGGGTAAGAGGTGCCCAAATTTATATATGTGCTTGTGTGTCATCTGGCAGTGATGGTGAGGGTGCCAACACTTTTCAGCAGGTAGAGCAAATGAGTAGGGAGTGAGGCCAGGAGTATCTGAACCTCAACCCTGCAGAATTTAGACTTGGTTTGCTGAAAAAAAAAAGAGTCAACCTAAGTTTTGTTAGCATCCTGTTCAGAAGGAAATGGTCTTGCTAGGCCACCCACAGAGCATGAGTGTGTTAAATACCTGTACCCTGAGTTGAATCAGCAAAGTAGGGGAAATGTGGTTAGGCCTTCCCTGAAGGGTAAGGCAGGGCCATAAATGGGAGAAAAATGAACCCTGAGCTAAGAGACAGAAACGATATACAACCTGTCAGGAAGTGGAGTGCACTGTAGGTCGAAAGTGGCTCTCAGAAGGGAGTGATGAATAAAGTGAGGGCCTGGCAGCTCTGAGCACAGCATGCCTCATTCTGCTCAGTGTGGCATGACCTGGTCCCTAGAATGTTCCCTTCCCGTCCACAAACCTCACATCTGCTGAGCCTCTCCAGGGGCATCTCGCTTTGTACTAATGGCATGCTCCCGGTATTTCTCTCCGCAGTCATAGGGATGGTGTGTAGAGAAGAGTCCACCCTCGGAAGAGCATACCACTCAGTCAGAGCAGAGGCGCCTTCACCAGTGAGTTCAGTGAGCAATGCCTTTTTTTACATTCCTCATCTGTCCTTGATGTGGAGAATGAGGAAGGGACTGAAAATGTTCCCTGCCAAATGTCCATAATTTGTCAAACTGATTTTGTTAATGCAGCAAAGGAGGCTCCATCTTTGTTCTGGATTATTCTGTCTATTGGTTCGATAAAATTGCTCTATACTAAGTAGGCAAGTCTCTGGTCTAAAGAACTCTGATTTTAGGGGTGCATCGACATATTCCAAGCAATCTTTCTGGGCAAAAATTATGTACACATACACATTTTTCATGTGAGTGATTTATTCCCTTTGTGGAATTTTGCTTTGAGTGTGTTTAGTTTTTTAGAAGAAATGTGGGACAAGTAGAAACGTCACTTTTACAAATCCGAACAGCCTCACCCATGGTTTTAGAATCACAGGCTTTATTAACAATAGCTCCAGTTAGAGCTCAGTAGGCGCTAACCATGTATATGGTTCAGTTGTTTGCATAGTCTCAACTGGTCATGGAAAAGCCTCTGTGGGGCAGGGAGCAGCCCAGTGAGCAAAGCACAACCATCTCGGTTTCATTCCCAGAACCCACGTGAAAGGAAAACAGCGAGGTTAGGCTTGGCGGTGGGCACTTGGAAGGCTGGCACTGGGGAAGCAGAGACGGGCAGCTCTCTGGGCCTTGCTGGCTGGCAAGTTTAGCCTACTAGGTAAGTTCCAGACTAAAGGGAGGCCTTGACTCAAAAAACAAACAAATAAACAAAACAAAAAAAAGAAGGAAAAGAAAGAATGAAAAGGTTCACTGGTACCAACGGAATGATACTGGAGGCTGTCCTGTGACCTCCATGGGTGGATGCACACCCGTGAACACATACCCACACCCATGGTGGTACACACAGATACATAAATAAAGTATATGAACTAGGCTTTGTCTTATTTTCTTAGTTTTTAAATACATCTATTGGTATTTTCAATTGTAAAGTGAGTACAATTAAAAAAAAAAACCTACCTTTTGTTCTTCTGAGGATGAAAGAACCAGAAACTATTCCAATCATTTTTGGAGAAGTGTGTTTGGGGCAAAGGTTTTTGCTCTCTTTCAAAATATGGAAGCAGAAACCTGCCACCTCGTTGGCTGGGACTCACTGTGAGGGGGAAGGAGCCTCCTAAGTGTGTGCTTCTGTGGAAGTCATCTGGATTCCCCATGGACTATGGGGAGTGCCTCAGGCTGGGGAGAAAGGGTGTTTATCATCTACAGGCAGACAGGCAGAGAAGAATTCTGACAAGACACAGCTGGGTGGGTTGCCCTTGGCTTTGGATGGGGCTGAGCAAATTGAACTTGTCAGTCTCTGGTCCTGGAAACTCAAAGGCATTGTGAACTCAGGCTCAGCACTGAGAGCAGTAGCCTGTGTGTGGAACCTGGATCAGTAGCAGCCTACATTCATTTTCCTAACTTGGTGGCAATAATGAGCAAACATTCTGGAAAGATCTTGCTAGAAGAATTCCTTGGGCTTTGAGGGCCACATGGTCTCTGTCAAATGACTCAGCTCTGCTACTGTGGGATGTTGATATGCCACAGAATGGATGTGACTGCTCCTAAATACTGTTTAAAAGAATAGTTAACTCTTTGGATGGCTTGCTGACATGTGTCTTACTTAGGATATTCACAGGAGCAGAGTTACTATGTTAGAATAGACACACATTTCTAGACTTTTCTTTATGTTATCTAGTTACCCTCCAAAAGGATTACACTAAATCCTTTTATCCTTATATGTAATTTATCTGTTTCATTCCATAGTCCTCAATATTATGTTTCTATTAAAAAACAACAACACAGGAAGGGATAGCTGAAACATAATTTTTCATATGGAAAATATGAAAACAATGTTATTTTTTCTCACCAAAGTCCTAAAAGTAAGAAATTGATGAAATTGTCATTAGTACCTAAAACTTTTGAATTCAAATTATATTATTATCATTGGGTGAATATTTTCTGAGACTGTATGTGTTGGGTTGTATGTGAGTGAGGTGTGTGTGTTTGTGTATGTGTGTGTGTCTGTGTGTGCTTGTGTGTGTTTGTGTATGTTTGTGTGTGTATGTATGTGTGTGTTTGTGTGTGTTGTCTGTTTTTTGGCTTTTTACTCTTTTGGGGGGCCTGCCACCCAGCTCCCAAATAAATCACACATGGAGGCTTATTAGTACTTATGCCTGGCCTTAGTTTGGCTTAGTTTCTTGCCAGCTTTCCTCAACTTAAATTATCCTGCCTACCTTTTGCCTCTGGGCTTTTCCGGTTCTCTTACTTTAGTAAATCTTACTCTTACTCTGTGGCTTGCTGTGTAGCTGGGTGGCTGAACTCTGATGTCCTCCTCCTTCTCTGGCTCCTTCTTTCTTCACTCCTCCATCTTTTCTTTATCTCACCTCCCAGATTTCTCCTTCTGTATATTCTCTCTGTCTGTCAGCCCTGCCTATCCTTTCTTCTGCCTCGCCATTGGCCATCCAGCTCTTTATTAGACCGCCAGGTGTTTTACACAGGCACAGTAGCTCAGCTTCACAGAGTTAAATAATTGTAACATAAACAAAAGTAACACACCTTAAAATAATATTCTACTAGGTGCGTGCGTGCGTGAGTGCGTGTGTGTGTGTGTGTGTGTGTGTGTGTGTATGTGTGTGTGTGTGTGTGTGTGTGTGTGTGTGTTCCAATAGCAGAGGGAGTGCTGCTCACAGGTTTTTGCTGATAGTAACCTTTAACTTCTTCCAAATTCAATGGGCAGGTCATTTGGTAGGCTGGTTAATCTGTGCAAAATGCTGTTTTGGATTCAGTCATCCATTTCATCTATCCCGTATCCACCTCATAAGAAAATGGAGTTTTACACTGAAACTTTCAGGATACATGAGGATGAGAGAAATACTGGCTCAACATTTATGACTCTCTTGTATTTCAAGTTTCAGCTATGACTAACTGCAGATGTGTGATATCAACCACTGGTGTGTGCCCCTTTGAAGCATGCAAATCTGATTTGAATCCTATATTGTCCTACTCATTGGTCATCTGTAGTCTTACATATGTTCTATTTGGTGGTCTTCTATAATATTAAACAAGTACAGTGAAATCCTCTACACATTGTGCTTACAAAGTGTGAATCATCACACATTTTTATCTAATTAAATGAGGCATATTGTTTGTCTAACTCCAGGACATTGATCACTAACCTGTATTCTCCATTGCAAGCACTAGGTTAATAGGGAAATCAAAGCTGGTTTGCACTGAGCTATTTCAAGTGGCCAAGGACTGAGTCTCTCAAATAAAATTCCATAGGAAACAACCTGCTTAGAGGAACTGGCTTCACCAACCCATTTCATAAAGATGTAATTTGATTCAAAAAACATGTTTCAGTACTTGGGATGACAAGTCCTGTTGTTTTATTCTTGAAGTGAAAACATTAATTAGAACTTAATTGTAGTGACAGGGAGTCTTTCAACATAATGAGTCAGGCTACTAATGTGAAATATTTTCAACGAATGGATAAACAAAATGTGGTACATATACACAATGGAGTACTACTCAGCAGAGAAAACAATGACATCATGAGGTTTGCAGGCAAATGGATGGATCTAGAAAAAAATCATCCTGACTGAGGTAACCCAGACTCAGAAAGACAAACATAGTATGTACTCACTCATAGGTGGATACTAGATGTAAAACAAAAAAAATGACTAGATTGCTACTCAAAACTCCAGGGAGGCTACCTAGAAAAGAGGACCCTAAGAAAGACACAGGGATCACCCAATGACAGAGAAATGGATGAGATCTACATGAGCAAACTGGACGTGAGGGGGTGTAATGAAGGGCAAGGGTCGGGGAAAAGAGAGCTTAGGGGGGCGTGAGATCCCAGCTGGATCAAGAACAGAGAGGGAGAACAAGGGAAAAGAGACCATGATAAATGAAGACCCCATGGGAATAGGAAGAAGCAAAGTGCTAGAGAGGTCCCCAGAAATCCACAAAGATACCTCCACAATAGACTACTGGCAATGGTCGAGAGAAAGCCTGAATTGACCTACTCTGGTGATTGGATGGTCAAACACCCTAACTGTCGTGGTAGAACTCTCATCCAATGACTGATGGAAGCCAATGCAGAGATCCAAGGCCAGGCCCCAGGTGGAGCTCCGGGAGTCCAATCAGTGAGAAAGAGGAGGGATTGTATGAGCGAGAATTGTTGAGTCCATGATTGGAAAATGCACAGGGTCAAATAGCCAAACTAGTGGAAACACATGAACTATGAACCAATAGCTGAGGAGCCCCCAACTGGATCAGGCCCTCTGGATAAGTGAGACAGTTGATTAGCTTGAACTGTTTGAGAGGCCCCCAGGCAGTGGGACCAGGACCTGTCCTTAGTGCATGAGCTGGCCATTTGGAATCTAGGGCCTATGCAGGGACACTTTGCTCAGCCTGGGTGTAGGGAGGAGGGGACTGGACCTGCCTCGACTGAATCTACCAGGCTGAGCTGAATCCCCAGGGGAGTCCTTGCCCTGGAGGAGATGGGAATGAGGGGTGGGCTGGGAGGAGGGGAGGGGAAGGAGGGAGGACAGGGGAATCCGTGGCTGATATGTAAAATTAAATTGAATTATAAAATAAAAAAAGAAAAAAGAAAGAAAATATTTAAAATATAATATGACAAAATGTTCAACAGGGAGAATGATAGCTGTGAAAAATGATAGCAATGAAAAAGAGAAAGGGAATCTATGCAAACTACATTAATTGTAAAATCTGGTGAAGCTGGACAAGGGCAATATACAGTATGTATACAGGAAAGAAAAAAATATCCTTCACCTGGACAGCTGGGATTGGGAAGAGTTTCTTTTGTGGGTCATATAGACTTGAAGTTTTCTAGAATGAATGTATAAGGGTATATTTGAGTGCAGGGGCATGAAACAGACAGCAGGTATAGTGGAATAATTTTTTTTTTTTTACATCACAGGAGATGTAAGTTGGAAGTTGGAGAATAGCCAACAGATGAGGTCTGTAGCCAGAAGTTTTCTCCAGTCCTGTGGAATCTCCTCCCCCAGCGTCCTTCAGCTGCTTGGTCACAAATAAACACATAAAGGCTTATATTATTTTTAAACTATGACCACATCAGGCTTCTTGCTAGCTAGCTCTTATATCTTAAATTAACACAATTCTATCAATCTGTCTGTACCTTGCCACGTGGCTTGTGGCTTACCGGTACCTTTACATCTTGCTTCTCTTGGTGGGGGGTAACGGGGCTAGCAGTATCTCCTTGCTTCTCCTTTGTCTTCCAGTCTATCTGTTTGGATTTCCTGCCTGACTCTAAGCTGCCTTGCCATGGGTCAAATGGATTTATTCATTAACCAATCAGAGCAACACATATTCACAGCATACAGAAAGACATCCACAGCAGAGGTCAATTTTAAAGTATGACCAAAAGAATTTTTTGAAAGCTAGTGAATGCTTATGGGAGACAGTGATATGATCAGGTTCCTACTTCCAGTAATTCATCAGAGCAGTGGTGTCAGCTGAACTATGGAACTGGCAATGAAAAAGAGAAAGGGAATCTATGCAAACTACATTAATTGTAAAATCTGGTGAAGCTGGACAAGGGCAGTATACAGTATGTAGTAACAATCATGTCAGAGTCTGATCTGAGGACTGGGTGGTTGGTGGAGTTACTCCTTGATCTAGGAAAGGAGAGGAGGTGGAAAATGTAGATTAGGTGTTTAGAAAGAGTAGAGACTATAACTAAGGAGTTCTGAGTTGGGAGTCAGGCTCTCTGACTTCTGATAACCCTTGCTGAATCCAACTCATTCTTCTTCTTCATGTTTAATACCCCCACTTTTGTCATAAGGATGATGGCCCCAAGAGAACTCCACACACACATATTGTATCATGGTCTCAGAATTTTATAGCCTGATTCAAGAGACCAATGTAAAATCCAAGAACCTGCATTTTTAAAAGTTTCTAGGAGGGCCAATAAGTTTGGAGACCCATGGACCACAGCATCCCTGAGGACCTTATGTCTAAAACATCTCTGAATGCATTCTCCCAAAACTGTCCTTCGTGGTACTTCTGCAAATGTGACCTGACCAGCAATATGTCCTCCATAGTCACTGCCAGTATGAGCCAGTATCCATAGTGTATCTCCACTGTCCTTTACCTCCCTCTTCACTCACCACACAGGCTGGGCTGGCCGAGGAAGACAAGATAGCTGCCCTTTATAAAGCTGACTCTGGAATTGATTCTCTGCTGTGCCTCATATACTCCCAAGAGCGTATGGTTGACCTTTCTCCAGGCTATCCTGTAATAAATTTGTAATACATCCATAACAGCCTATGGGAATGGTGGGTTGCTTTTTATTTCAATGTGGTAGCCAATTCATGAATAAAATATGCTATTCTTAAACTCAAAATTTTAGTAGACAGGAGCAGTCCAAGAATTGAGCTTTCTTTTCTCTCCCAAGCTCTGCTGGGAGGACACGTTACCTACTCTGTCTCTTGGTGTTTCCACAGATCCCACTTCCTGATTCAGATGAGCTCAACAGACCCTGAATGTAGACACATGCAGAGAGATCATCCAGTATGTCTGCAAAATACATCAGTGCTTGGCCGTCAACACTGAGGCTTTAGGTGTGACTTCTTACGACTTGCAAGCAGCATTAATTGCACTGAGACCTCCAGGCTGGACCAAGAAGGGGATCCTCTTACACCACACATGAGGACTTTTGGCTGGAGTGAGACAACGCTGGCCTTTTCCTTGCTGCAGGGCTATGATCAGTTCTTGGCACCCAGATACAGGAGGGATGTGGAAATCTGGTAGGGACTGCAAAGGCCTGAAATAGAAGTCTTATATGCAGTCAAGAAAAGCAGTAGGCTTATTCAGCCTGGAGGGATTGTGGGATGGCTTAATTATAACTTCCCACTGGTTCTTAAATCTCTGATGAGGATGAGGTAAAGCTGCTGCTGGATCCCAAGATCTACAACAGACACGTCTTGTTTATCTTTCACTCTCTCCACTGTGTCTGGGATGAATCTATGAATGAGAGGTCTTTAGGGAAGCTGATTCAGCAACTGTATTCCCACATCTCCTTACTATGGAAAGAGATGAACATTGAGATCATTCAAACCTAGATTTGAATTTCAGATAAAACAATTAGAACGCTTGGATAAAGTACATCAACTTCTGCATTGTAATTTCTTATCAATGAAATGAAGCTAGAATTCTGAACATATAAGACACTTTTGAGGGAGAGAGAGAGAGAGAGAGAGAGAGAGAGAGAGAGAGAGAGCAAGAGAGCGCACTTCTTCTTCCTGGTACAGTTTTAAACATTTGTTGGGTGAAGAAATAAACGAAACTTTGGAGAACATTTAGATAAACTGTTGAAGACAGCTACATAGGAGTAGGATTGATTATTTGAAGCCTCTCTTTTCCTTGAACAGTGCTGGCTTAAAGGCAAGCACATACGCAAAGATAGAGGACTGAAGGGACAAGGTGAATAATTGATTCGTCTCTGCACTTGGAGGAATCTAGCCCTAGAAGTTTGGCAAATTAGCACTGTGGTAATGCAAGCCTCTCTCTCTCTCTCTCTCTCTCTCTCTCTCTCTCTCTCTCTCTCTCTCTCTCTCTCTCTGTGTGTGTGTGTGTGTATACATGATTTTATGTGAGTCTGCACATGTTTGATGCCCTACAATTACTATCTTTTTTTTTTTTTTTTTTTTTTTTTT
>CABHPH010126283.1:18357-38647 GCA_902168325.1 Peromyscus nudipes | reverse complement strand
CTCCTGTTTTCCCTGTCTTGAATCACAGTCCATGTCATATTTTGGTGACAGGGAACTGAATTGGTGCCTACGTGGACTCTCAAGTACAACCTTATAGGTGCCTCTCCTGTTGTTCTTGCCTGAATCTCTGTGATATGTCCATGTGTTCTGCAGCCTGTCTCTGTATTCACAATACCTCTTCCATTCTTGTTGAACATTAGTACTTGATACTAATTACCTGCTTTCCTTTCTGTACACAGTGGGCTCTTACCCAGGTAAAAAAAAACTAGGCATGTTGTATGGGCTTGTATTCTCAGTAGTGGGACTGCAGAGACAAGAACACTTGGGCTTGCTGACCAGCCAGTACAGCTGAATCTGCAAGCACTTTTTTCTGTGAAGAGACCCTGTCTAAAGAAACTAACGTGGAGGATAAATGAGGAAGACACATGGTGTCAACTTCTGGTTTCCTCATTCAGGTGCTCACAAAAATGAACATGTATACACACCAAAAATAAATCAATAATGTGCAGAAGATTTTAAAATAGAACCAAATTTTCCATCTGTGTTATGAGCTGTCTCTCTGTAAAAGCCATCAACATAGTGTAACTCAATCCTTCTTACTTTAAAAAGTAAAAAATCCCTGACACCACCCTTCTTCTTGCTTTTGACTCCACCTAGAGGAGGAATTAATAATTCCAAACTGTTAATGGCTTTTCCAAGAGATGATCAAGTCTAAGACCATTGTGTTCTCCCCAATGCATACCCAAGAACCATGGCAGTGATGTACTCAGGCTGTATGTCAGATATATTCTTATCTCCATATTCAGCCTCTCCTATGACCTTAACTGCCACTGTCCCTGTTCGTTATGTTCTGACAACAAAGCACTCTCTCCTCGCCTACCGTTCATGGTGCTATGTGTCCCAGCAGCACCATTTTCCCTGCCTACAGCATCCTCTTCCTGAGGTAGAAGCCAATTCTTTTTTCATACCTTGCAAGTTAACTTGGTTCCATTTTTACTACTCACTTTGAGCACCAGCTGTGGGACAAGACATAACTGTCCTCAATGCTGCAGTAATCTGCTCACCTTCCTGCTGTCTCTTGTCCTTTATTTTTTCTACCACTACTTTTGTCATTGCTTCTTGAGACACTGAAGTCCTAATAATGCCCTATCTAATGACCTGACACTCCACACCTTATTTTTCTCAACTCCTGAAGATTTTTCCAGTTCTGTAATCTCTGTCACCTACTGTCTTGGTCACATTTTCACTTCTTATTACCAACAACTGATGCTAAGGATCTTGTTCTCTGACCACCCCTTCTCTCTTTTCTATACACACTTGATCTCCCAGTTGTTTCTCAGTCCCACCAAATTGCCACCAGTCCTTTTCTCTCTGTCCTGGCACCACTGTGATCACTCCTTACACCATGTGTGGCCAGATTCCAACAAAACCATGTCACTAGTTCTCCCCTAGATATATTACTACACATGTCAAGTCACTCACTCCTTGAACTGGCCATCAGTTCCTACTCCCTTATTCTGGTCCATTTACCCCTTCTCAGTCTCCTCTCTACAAACTTGCCACACTCTTTCCTTCTCCCCATCTCAGCTGATAATTCCAGTGTGTGATACTATTATCCACCTCCAGAAAGTAGAAGTCTCTTTTGATTCCCATTTCCTACTCATCACTCACTGTGTCTCCCTTGAACACAAAGGTTTCTCGGAAGAAAAATTTTAAACCTATTGTATTAATTCCTTATATACCTACCACTTCGTTGGCCCTTCACCCAAATCATCAATGCCACTTCTCTCATTAAATTTAATATTATTTCACAGGTCTCAGCTCTCAAACTCTTCAGCTAACAGTCAATGCAACCAATCATTCTTGCTTTTCTCAAACTGCCTTCACCTGGATTCAGGGACAATCCCTCCTCTTGATTTTCTGCTTTCTCAAACTGCCCCTTTTCATGCTCCTAACCTTGAAGCCTGAATTTAATCTGCCTTCTGTTCCCAGCTACATCCAAATCCAGTGGTGCAAATCCTAGAACCTAAACATTTATAGGGAACTTTATGGGAAAGCAAAATCTTGACTTATTGAAATACAATCCCTTTTGTCTTTCTGATGGACTCTCAAGTTTGAGAACTGCTGTGCTAGACCATCTCAGTCAATCTCTTGGCTTTAGATACAATCATTTGAAATTGCACTTGGCTGCCAGCAACAGCAAACTCATGAGTAAAGTTTCTTTAACTACTCCACATAAAGGTCTCCTGTGGGGCGTTTACCCACCAACCCCACAGCTTCCCAGAGTTTTCTTGAGTGTGAGCAGCAGGAAATATTAGATAGAAGGATTTATTGCGGAGATAAACAGATAGAAAATAAAGGATAGCCTCGAGAGGGCCTGGAACCTATTCCAACGGGCCCTGACTGTCTCTGCCCCAGGGTATTTATAGAGACACCAAGGGGTGGAGCAAATGACCTCCTCCCCCAGCACAGCCAAGTGCAGACCATCACAGGCACCTGCACTCAGGCCTGTGGTCCTAATCATCCTCTATGCGGACCTGCTGGGTAAAGCCATGAGGAACCCGAGAATGGGCTCCCACAGGTCCCCCTTTCTTAATATATAAAAAATAACTATTAATGGCTTACAACAATCTCCATAGCTGTTACACCTCCCAGTATGGGAGTAGAGGATGATAAAGATGGCATTTCTCTTTTGAATTAGGTCCAAGGTGACTACAGCAGTCTTAGCTGCCTCAAGCCCTTTCTAAACCAAAAACTCTTAAGGCAACTACAAACTTAACTTCAACTTACAAACTTAGCTTCATCATTACCATTAACAGGTTAACATAAATCTTGCTATACATAGTCACAATTCTCCCAATCTTACAACTCAAAGCAAACTCTTAACAGAACCATTTGAATTAGCATATATGGTGCTATATATAGTTAACAATTTTCTCTGCTTTACAACTTTAACTCAATCATTTGAATTTTCTTGCTAACAATATAGGAAAAACTTTTATGTATTCACATCAAACTTAAATATTTTCTTAACTCCACAAAACCAGGGTGCATTAATATCAATAGGTTAAACATAATTTCTGCAAACATAATTCAACCTCATAACTCCTCCTTTTCTTTATAATTTTTTAAACAAAGTCCCAAACCTAGTTAGAAAAAAACCCAAACTTATACAGTTCCTACAAACCCACATTGAAAAACAATATTCTCAATCTAACTATTAACACACTTTGAAAACTTTTAGCAAAACATCCAGAAGAAGTTTTATAATAAAACTCTTTACACTTTAAATTTTAGTATACCCATTTGCATTTCTTACTAACAAAACATAACATTAATCCACTCAAATAACAAGAAAATATTTTTTTAAATAGACTAAGGAACATTAACTCTCCCTTTTAATTTTTTAAGCAAAATCTCAAGCCTAGTTAGAAAACCCAAACTTTTCTGTTTAAACAGTTCCATTTGTAACACAAAACCAGTTCCATAAGTAATTCCATTTTTACATAAACAGTTCCACAAAACAATTGCATTTTTAACACAGAACAATTCATGAATCACCAGCATATATGCATACACATCTTGACTCTAGGTAGAAACAATAAATTTCTTCATTTAAACAGTTCCATTTTTAACCTAATTCCAAAAAACAGTTCCTAGGTCATTACTATAAGTAAACTCAAAATTGCCCCATTGCAATGAAGTCTCTATTGTTCATTTCATTTCTTAAGTCCCAAAATTCAAATGATTAATTCTGGCACGAGCCTTCCAAATATGAGAAATCCATAACCAAAATCTTTTTGTAGTTTTATCTCATTTTAAGTTCAAAAAGTTCAAACAAGAAATAAATTCTGGTATCAGGCTTTCACTTTAAAATATGAAGAGACATTTTACAACCAAAACTTTTTGCAGTTAATAATTTTAGTTCAAACAAGCGTCTCTGCAACTTTTGTTCTCACAGACAGATCTTTTTAGTTACAGTAGTATTCTAAACCGCACCGTTTTTGATGTTAGCTCAGGTTTTTCTGTGTTGCGTTAATTTTCCACGGATCTCAGCTGCGGATGCCTTGTTGTGCTGGTTCTGGTGTCCGCCATTCTTAGCTTCTTAGCGGCTTCTGGAGCTTTTGAAACCATTCAGACTGCCTGCTTTGCAGTCTACTAGGACACTACCTTCTATGTCTCAGGTTCTTTCACCATATACATTAATAGACTCACACTTAACATTTACACTTTATAGACTCACATATAACATTTTTTGCCTTGCAAAGCATTTAGACTCACATTCAACATTTACATTTTACAAACTCACATATAACGTATTAACATCTACTTATTTATACTCCTTAAGGAAACTATAGAACTACTTTAGCAAATATATTTCTTATTACTTCTTATATACTTCTTATCTTATTTCTTATTTAAACTTACATTTACAACTAGTATCTTCTTACAAGCTTATTACTACATGTCTTAAGACTACCTTAGATATTTCTTGCAAGCTTATGTTCTTAAAGGAACTCTATAGATCTATTTTACAAACTTATATAGGGCTACCATTAGCATATATTTAACTTAGCAAACACCCAAAGATTTCTTAACACAGAAATCTAACAAGACAGAATTTTACAAACACATATTTTCATCTTTTTCTACTTCTTACTCTTAATTATTATCACTATCTCTATTAGAAAGATTCTCTTAACTAGACAGGAAGTATGTACATCATTTCTAAAGTTTAGAGTTTACAGTCAGCTTTGCTATAAAGCACTGGGATTTAGTGAGTGTTGTTATAGAATTGTGATACTTGTTGCTAGGGGACTGTAACATTCTTGGGATGAAGCCACACTCCAAAGTTGCCAAGTTCTCTCAGCCATTCCAGACCGGCAGAGATGCACTGTCAGCAGTAGACAGTTTTTAACTAGAGGCTGTCCCTTCACCCAAATTCATAATAGCTCCCCTAAGTGCTTCAATTCAGACAAATGTTTCTATTACAGCAGTACTTTTGGTTCGTTCTACGGAAAAACTTCACTTCATGCTGAGGGTGAAATTACCGTATTTAGCTGCTGTAAAGCTCTTCGCCAAATACTGCACAGCTATTAGGTGATATAAAGTATTTTTCTAAAGGAGCTAGTAAAGCCAAAAGCGGCACAGCTCTGAACTCTGTTTCCTCACTGTTTGCATTAACTGTGACAAAACCTCAGAAACACTAATTGAGCCACTTTCATTCTGGTTCCTTTATAGGAACGTCATTGGAGCTGACCCTTCCTTAGTTCCACGCTCCTTACCAGATGCTCCGGTAACCACCAAGCTTCATTCTCCTCTTGTGAAAAAACAAACATGTCCTCGACCCCATATTAACACAGGATCGGGACCCTTCCATAATCCCGAGCAGGGATCTTTCCATTTTGCATTACCCTCAGCTAAAGGACCAGGAAGATTGGAGTGAGTGAGCTCTAATATGGCCCACAAAGCATGGCAGCTTTCTTTTGTGAATAGTGTCTTGAATTTGTTGAAACATTTTGACTTGATTGTTGTTAGTTCCAATATTTTCACCAAAACCGTTACTATTCAAAGGAGTCAAGAACATAGATGTTCTTTCATGAAACACATCCTTCATTAGCTTACTCTGAGAAAAAGCATTTTCAGGATTTAGTATTTTCACTTCATTAGCTTTAACTCCTGATGATATTATTATTAGCAGCTGTAATATGTAGCATTGATTTCTTATAAGGAACTTTCAGGTGAAGCAACTCTTTTGTAAAACAGATTTTCTGAAGTTTGTTTCCCATCTATAAAGCAGTCATTTCTTTTTGAATGCCTGTTTCCTTGTATCCTTATTAGATTTGCAAAGGAATTACTCATTGCAGGCACCTTGTTCAAAAGGCAAAGAACTTTTTTAATTTCAACATAAGTTTCTTCATATCTAAGACAACGTTCAGTGTATAAACCACTTTCCTTTGTTTTAAGGATTTTAAAGTGGCTTGTTTGCTCTTATAGGTAGCCTTTTGTCATCCAACTACTGTAAAAAACTTTGCACAGCTATTAGGGTAAAATAAGGCATTTTACCAACGGAGCCCCAAACCGAGAAGCACCTAGTTCCGTATCCTTTAAATTTTTCATTGGAACTGACACTTAAACTCTTAGACGATTTTCCTCCTTATTCTTTTAAAGGCTGTATTTTAAGTTTACCATGGACATATTTTCGAGCTGACAAAAGTGTTTCAGGGCAATGTCGCCATCTTTAGCGGAAAAACTACCTTTCCCAGAATGCATTTCCCTTATATCAGTCCATAATAATATCAGTCCCTTATATCAGTCCCCTATATCACTCCTTTATATCAGTCATTTCCCATAGTTCTTTTGGGTCTGAGAGTCAACTGGTTCTCTTTTACCAGACTTGCTTCCAAATTCTTGCCCGGGAGGTTTGAACAAAGTTTTTTGCTTTTGCAATGGGAGATTTGAACAAGCATTTTACATTTTCAGCCATGGCACATTGAGAGATTTCTATTCTCTCCTCAACTGGCTTTAACAGGTGTTTCTCCTTCAGACACTGGCCCCAAATCAGAACCACACCTGCCTCGTTAGCGTGCATTGAGGCTGGCATTTCTGATAGCAACTTTCCTCGGGGCTTGTGTTTGCCTTAGCCAGTCAGTAAAAACCAAGATCATTTACAACAGCTTTTTCATAGCTCTTTCAGAGAGATTTTCTCCCACTGATCTATCTCATTTTGCTTGTTCCTTCCCCCCCACCTCCAGATGCAGAGCTTCAGGTATCTGTCTGCAGCTCTGTACCTCTCTGCTAGCTGCCTTTGGAGGTAGGGGTTTTATTTTCTTCCCCTGAATCTGCCTCAAATTCTAGCAGCTTTGTCAGGTCATGCATTTTCTGGGGAGGAATCTGTCCCTTCTCTGTTTCTTCAGAGTCTTTCTCCCCAACAGTATCCAGTTTGGTCTCAGTTTATCCCCTCTACCCCAGAAAGTTTTCCAGTGTCACAGTGACAGCTTTTTTGCTTCTGAAAGTAGCAACTTTAGTCCGTTTCTGTTTTCGGGGTCTGAGGTTTGTGTTCATAAATCAAAGCTTAGCAAGAGAGGTTTTTTTTTTTGCCATATCTAAACTCCCATTAGGACAGGTGTTTTTCCCTCAGGCCTTTCACCTGACCCAGTCCCCCAGTGGGTTGCATTTGCTTGTCTGGGTGCTCAAGGACAGAGCTTATGCCAGAGGCAATCACCCCTTAGGCTACACTCCCTCATCTCACCAGGATTCAGTTGAAACAAAGCTTTTCTCAAAGAGGTGCTTTCTCTGACAGAAAAGAAAGCTTTACTCCTGGATAGTTCTGTTTTGCCCTGGCTGGGCTCTTTCCCCAGACAGCGTTCTGACTCAGCAGCACAACTGCTTCAGACACAGTTCAGCTTTACTGTTTTCCCAGAAAGGTCCTTACTCTGATAGAAAAGCTTTTTCTCAGATTTCTTTTTGCCACTGTGGACCTATTAACCTGGGACTTGTAGGAAAGTGGACAACTGTGCCATTCCCACCGGCTTTAGCTTTGTTTGTTCATTAGCAATCTTCCCCTGGGTCCTGCACCTTCCCTGCCTCAACTCTGTGCTCCAGGAAGTTTGCAACTGCAGGAACCCTAGTATCCCTGAAATGCCTTTCAACTCAGAGAGCTGGCCAGTCGCCTCTGGGTTTTTGCTCAGAAGAGAGGATACAATGCTAACAGAGTTTGCATTGCTTCAGGGGATCTTTGCCTTAGGAAGATTAGGAGTACCTTTTCATTCTGAACCGCTCACTCAGAAACAAAACCCTTGATGTCTCAGCTCGGCTGTAACTGAAAAGCTTGGCTTTTTTGCTTTTCTGAGGTAAAGTTTCCTGCCCTTTTGGGCTCTCCGTAGCTCTTTACCCACACTCTTCCAAGCGTTTCCCTCAGGGTACTCTGACCCACTGTCTTTTACTAGCTTGAAGAGACAGCTTAGAAGAGGTTTTTAGGAACTTGTCCCTGCCTCCTGCATTGCAGGGAGGATTCTTAAAGCTTGAAAGAACTTGGAGAGGTTTTGCTGTCTTAAGAGGTTTGTTGTTTTCCCTTAGAGCTAATCACAGGTGGTCCCCATACTAATATCTTCAGGTGATTCTAATTTGTCCTGAGAGAGTTCTGAAAAGCTTTAGTTTTTAAGTTTTTTAAGAGCTTTTGAGAAAGATTAAAGCTTTTTAGAGAGATTTTTTCCCCAAAAATTTTCCAAGAAAACCTTTATAGTTTAAGAGAGATTTTTTTCCCCAGAAGAGAGAAAGACCAACTTTTCCCAAAACTTCCCAACTTTAAACTTTTTGGCTTTTTACACCCCCATTTTTGCCTCAGGGAGAAAACACTTTCTCCTGCCATGCCAGGGGAGGAGCGTGCTCATTAAAAGAATCATAACCATGGTTAACCTTTAGAGCTTTATTGGGAAGGGGAGAGGGAGAGAGAGAGACAAAGAGAGAAGGAGAGAGAGAAAGAGAGAGACAGAAGAGGGGAGGGAGAGAGAGAGGGGGCCCGACGGGAGGAAAGGAGCAGAAAGGAAGAGAAGGAACAAAGCACCCACCTGCTTTTTAGGCTGGGACACCTGCGAAGGTTGATGACGTAATTAAAGACCAAACCCTTACAAAAAGCTTCCATAGGAAACTTTTTCTTCCCCATAAGCTCAAAGAAGAGCTTTTTTACTACCCGTAAAGCCCAAAGAAAGATTTTTCCCCCAGTTTGCGTTCATAGCCCCTAAAGTTAGAAAATTTTTTTCTGTCCAGTTGCCTTACTTATCTTAAATTTTTTTCTACACAATCTTACACTTCTAAGTTTTTCCTACACTATATTACTATGCTATACCTTATACTTATTTTTCACAGTTAGAAATTGAGAAAGGGATAGAAGATAGAAAATTTTGACAGAAGAGAATTTTGCGCTGCAGCATCGGACATCCTTCCAGTCTGTTTTCCTTTTCTCTCGAGGATAAAACCCCTGCCCCTCAATATATATATAAAATATATATATTCCATAACACCGGCATGCCTTTCCACTGGCAGGACTGACCCACACTTTCGCCAAAAACTCTGTAATAAAACTATTATTTTCCTTTATCTTTAGTCCCTATTACTTTATCTTTAGTCCCTGTTCATTTGTCTTAGTCCCCCCTTTTTTTATCTTTAGTCCCCCCTTTTTCTTTTTCCTTTTTTCTTTAGTCCCTTTTTTTCTTTAGTCCCTGTTCAGGCGCCATTCTGGGGGGCGTTTACCCACCAACCCCACAGCTTCCCAGAGTTTTCTTGAGTGTGAGCAGCAGGAAATATTAGATAGAAGGATTTATTGCGGAGAATATTGAGGAGATAAGCAGATAGAAAATAAAGGATAGCCTCGAGAGGGCCTGGAACCTATTCCAACGGGGCCCCGACTGTCTCTGCCCCAGGGTTTTTTTTTGTTTTTTTTGGTTTTTCAAGACAGGGTTTCTCTGTGTAGCTTTGCGCCTTTCCTGGAACTCGCTTTGGAGACCAGGCTGGCCTTGAAATCACGGAGATCTGCCTGCCTCTGCCTCCCGAGTGCTGGGATTAAAGGCGTGCGCCACCAGCACCCGGCCCCAGGGTTTTTATAGAGAAGCCAAGGGGGTGGAGCAAATGACCTCCTCCCCCAGCACAGCCAAGTGCAGACCATCTCAGACACCTGCACTCAGGCCCGTGGTCCTAATCATCCTCTATGCGGACCTGCTGGGTAAAGCCACGAGGAACCCAAGAATGGGCTCCCACACTTCACAAAGCTTTTGCTAGTTTCCTGGGCTCTCCCCACACTTACTGTCACATAAATACCCACATATAACAATTAGAAGTTAAGATTTGCATATAAGGGAGAACATGTGATATTTATGTCTTTCTGGATCTGGGTTACTTAACTCAGTATAGTATTTTCCAGTATATTAATTTTCCTGCAAGTTTCATAATATCATTTTTCTTTCTAGCTGAATAAAATTCCATTGTGTATATATAATGCATTTTCATTACTCATTCATCCATTGGTGGATATCTAGGCTGTTTCCTGCCTAATATGAATAGAGAGGTGATGAAAACAGACATGCAAGCATCTATATAGTAAGATATGGAATCTTTTGGGTTTGTGCCCAGGAGTGGTATGACTGGGTTATAAAGAGCTTATGCATGCTGCTTTTACCCATGAGAAGGTATCTAAGGTAAATACTCCTGCTATGTCACTGATACTGCAGTTAAGGAAAAAGCCCCAGCTCCAGAGAGTCATAAGAATGGATCCATCTCTAAAAGCCATCTAAAGAGAGGCAAGCCAAGTGTGGTGGTGCATGTCTGTACTCTCAGCTAATTGAGACTCTGGGGCAGGAAGACTGCAAGTTCAAGGCTTGCCTAGGCTACAGAATGAGTTCCAGACGAGCCCTGACAACTTAGAGATTGTCAAAATACAAAGTAAAAAGGGAGCTGGAGGTGTAACTTAGTGCTAGAACACCTGCCTAGCATATGCAAAGTCTTGGGTTTCCCCTCCAACATACAAGTGTTGAGAGAGATTAGGGATGGTGAAGGCAGAAAAGGACACATTGCAGAGAACAGAGATGAGATTTTTTTCTCCTTTCTTTGTGTTTTCTTTTCTATTATGAGACAGGGCTCCAAAGACTGGCTTATAACTTAATATGTAACCAAGGATAACCTTGAACTTCTGATGCTTATGCCTCTACCTCCAAAGTATTGGGACTACAGACATGTGCCATAACCCCCAGTTTATGCAATGCTGGGGACTGAACTCAGGGCTTTGTGAATGATAGTCAAGCATTGTACCAACTTAGCTACATTATCAGCCTCACAGAAGAGACTTAAGTCTCATTAAGGAACATGGGCTTGATCTCAAGGCAGTGGAGGAGATTCACTGGAGTGTTTTGTTCTGTTGTTTTGTTTTGGTTTTGTTTTCAGCAAGAAAGTGGCACAGTCAGGGCTTCATATCTAAAGTTCAATCTGGCTATAGGGTAGAGAATGGAGCAGCAGTGTCTCAGATGGATGCAAAGAGTCCAGTCTCTAGTCAGAACTAGAGTATGGACTATGGGGATGGCCAATGAACACTTGTGCACAGAGAGAGCCAGATGATGCCTACTGAGGAATCTCCTATGTCAGACTAAGGATTTGTGTCACTGTAATTGGGGTGTGGGGAAGATAATGAATTGGGCTTTCTAGAGGAATGCTTCCATTAAGCCCTGCATGGGGTTCAGTGTCATGACTCTGTGCTCTGGGTCTATGGCTAGGGTCAAGAACAATGCTTTGGTCATATTCATGTCCCTAGAACTTAGCACAGTGCCAGGCACCATATAAATACTAAAGAGATTGCCAACCCAGAGAAAGAAATCCACGTAAGTAAATATGTTCAAATCAAAAACAAAAACCAAGAATATGTAAATATAGTTATGTATCAGATGCACAGCATTGGAGGCTCAATACATCTGAAATATCAGTCCTACAAAAAACTGAGTTGTGGATTCTGTGCAATCCCTAGTACTAAACTTCTCAAGACATGCTAGATGGATTGAATAGTCATATGAAAATGTAAAGGGGCTAGGAGATGTGGAAAGGAGTATGTACATGCAACTTAAAGTCATGGAAAATATAGCACTATGACAACACCAATCCTATGAAGAAATTTTAGGACTATGGGCCCAAGTGGCATCCATTCATCTCTAGAGGCATCTCAGAAGCAAACTAGGAGGACAATGCTACTGTACCACCATCCTTGTGAATGCCTTACCCGTATGGCCATTTAAATGCTAGAAACCAGAAAGAAAGGATCTGCCACTGTTCCATGAATCTTTATGCTCTCCCAGACTTCAGGAGGAGGCAGTGCCAGCCATATCATGGAGCAAGAAGGATAAAATCTGCAGCATACTGCTGTGCTAAGAAGAAGAGGTGTGATAGCTGTTCTTAGTTGTCAACTTGACTACATCTGGTTTTATAACTAAAACCCAAAAATGACTAGGCATACCTGTGAGGGATTTTTGCTTAATTGGATTAACAGAAGCTTTTTCTCTTTGTTTGCTTCCTCCTACCATCTCAAGTCCATTCCTTCACTGGCATTAGAGCCTACTTCTTCGGGATTCCATCATATATTGAAGACCAGCTAAGACAACCAGTCTTGTGGACTGAACAACTACTGGATTCTTGGACCTTCCAAATACATAGGCAGCCACTGTAGGACTAGCTGGACCATAGCCTGTAAGTCATCCTAATATATATATATATATAGTTTATTACATATAATACATATAATAATATATTTTATAGAATTGTTATCTATGTATTATATGATTATTGCATATAATATTTTAATTGTTGATTTACATTATTTGGATATTGAATCAATATTTAATTATTGATCCAAATAAATAATATATTATACAAATTATTATATATAATATACTATTTATTATATATTATATATTCTGTTACTATAGAGAACACTGACTAATATAGGGAGTCATGTTAAGATTTTCAGACTAATAGAAATACATTATCCAAGTATAGGTGAGGAAAGAGATTAACATTAGATATACCACAGACAGGAAGGGCAGGGAAACAGTTCTGTGGCTCATTCTCTCCAGGCTGAATTTATGGGACAGAAGTTTGAGGGGAAAAGTCTTCAGGAAGTGTTTAAAAATGTCTGACTTTACTTTTAGGATTCAGTGAGTAATACATGAGAATAGATTTCATCTAGAGAATTGGCATTTGTCCGTCCTATCAATGTTGTTAAGTAATTCAAAAAGAGGCCAGAAATGGCCTTCCCTGTGGGGATGAGGAAATGCCTGTTTAGAAATTATCTTACTAACTTTTATCTGTTTATGACTTCAGACACTTATAGAAATCTAGCATATTGTTGGTAGCTGCTTGTGAGACACATGGTTACAGCTGATTGTAACCAACAATCTGTGCTTTCTTCTTTTTAAGAAAAAGATGCTGATCCCTGCATTTTCATGTCTCATAAACAATTGTGGATTGTAAATGCTTTGAGAGAATGTGTGCTTCATCACTATTTGAGTTGTCTATAAACTCAAAAAATGCCAAAGTTTGCCTAACTCATGGAAACAGAGGAGAGGGAGGAGATGTTAAATTCGTGGTCTACCTCACATAGAATCATTCCAGATAACTGGCATCAATTAATTTCAGCTGTTCTAGAATATAGCCAGCAGTTACAGTGGAAAAGCTGGTTGAGAGAAGAGGCCAAAAATTTAGAACAACAAGGTAAACTCAGAGGTTTTGTGATCTCCCAAGATCAAATACTTGGTGAGGGATGTTTCGCTGACAGGAATGTACAAGCCACTTATGATGAGCATACAATATCCCTATGCCGTACAGCAGCTCCAAATGCTTGGGAAAAAATTCCAGAACCTGGAAAACCAACTGAGGTATACACAAAGATATTCCAGGGTCCAGGAACCAAGAGAGAGCAGCGCATCCGGATCTTGGGTCTTCAGGGCCCTCTCTTGGCCCTGCCTTGTAGGCGTGACAATTACCAAAGCCTCAATGGGGGTTGGAACTTCCAGATCAAAGCTGGAATGGCTACCCACTACAAATTTCTGCCAACCTTACCTCTCAAATAGTTATAGAATAGAGCCATCTGTTCCTAGACCCACCAGTTTAGAACAGCCACAGGCATGTCAACATAAACTCTTGAAAACCCCAAAGAGGTTTCTTAGGAACCTCTACTTTCTCAACCACATTAATCCTGTCTTCCATCTGACCACAAAACTGAGGGTGATGGTTACTCTTCATTGTCAACCTGCCTGGATTTTGAATAATCTAGGAGATGTTTCTATGAGGGTATTACCAGAGAGGTTTAACTGAGGACAGAAGATTCACCCTGAGTGTGGGCCATATCATCCCATGAGCTGGAGTTCTGGAATGAATAAAAAGGGAAACAAATAGGAAACCAGCTGACCACCAGTATTCATCTCTCTGTATTTCCTGACTGAGGCAATAATGTGACAAGCTGCCTCGTGCCCTCACCTCCATGACTTCTCCATCATAAACTGAATCCCTCTGAACTGTGAGCCAAAGTTAACCCTTCTTCCCTTAAGTGGCTTTTTATCCAAATATGAAAAAAAACCAATCGTGTTCACACATGACTGCTCCAAAGCCTTTCAAACACTTCCTTTGCCTACAGGGCACAACCCTGAAGTCTTGAAGAAGATCACTAAGGTTTGCCATGATCTGGGTTCTCTGAAGCTGTCCCCAGAAGCCCTGTTGCTTCCTGATATCACCATTCTGTCTCATCCCCAAACCTGCATTAGAAGTGTTCTTTGTGTTACTCATTCACTTTGCAGAGCCCTGCTGAGTACCTACTCTGTGACTGGCATCATTTCAGCTGAAGAAAAAGGTCAGGATTCCAAACCTCCACAGAATAAAAGGGTCATCCTTATGTAGGAATGTCACCAGTGCACCTTCAGCACAGAGCCAGTAGGTAAGAAGGGGTGGAGTCAAGCAGAGAGTGCTAGGTGATACCATCTCATTATCTCCCCATAGTAACTGCCATGAGAAGCCACCCTTGAAAGATGCTTAAGCTAAGAATTTTTTTCCATTTTGTTTGCACAAGCCAATCATGCTGCCTGCTTCATTTTTATATATCCTCTATCCCTTCTAGGTAGTTGTGGTACTTTGAATAGGTATGACCCCCATAGACTCACGTGTTTGAATGCTTGGCCCATAGAGAGTGGCACTATTAGGAGGTGTGGCCTTGTTGGAGTAGATGTGGCCTTATTGGAGGAAGTGTGTCAGTATGGGGGTGGGATTTGAGGTCTCATATATGCTTAGGCCATGCCCAGTGCAACAGTCTCTCCCTGCTGCCTGAGGATCAAGATGTAGGATTCTTAGCTCCTTCTCCAGCACCATGTCTGGTTGCAGGCCACCATGTTTCACCATGATGATAATGGACTAAACCTCTGAAACTGTAAGCTACCACCTCAATTAAATATTTTCCTTTATAAGAGTTGCTGTGGTCATGATGTCACTTCACAGCAATAGAAACCCTAACTAAGACAGTAGTAGTACCTCTTTGGAGTAAGCCATGATGTTTTCCAATAGTGAAGAGTTTAGGAGTTGGGAAGAATTCAGAGAACGAATAAGTAGAAAGCAGAACTATTGCTTTGTACAGCACACTGTACATCTGTGTACAGGTATGGCTTGGCAAAGCTTTTAGGACTGCAAACACAGGCCAAGTCTCTTTATACACTCACCCTCACTGCCCTGAGAGCCTCACTGTTTTATGGCTAGAGCTGTAAATTGCCTTATATGGCTATCTGAGTAACCTCCTCCTTAACAAGGCAAAGGACTGTGGCTTTGTGCTTGGTTTGGCTTTCTCAGAGCCTGACACTACCTGGCACATGACAGGATCTCATACAGAAATGCTTGTGGATAAGTAAAAGTTGAACAGGCTATATCACCCATTAGTCTTACATGTACCACAGTGCTGAGCACTAGAATAAGCATTCAGTAAGTAAAGAGTGGAGTAGTGAAGTTGAACTGGTTAACTTGTATATATTTCAACTTGACTCCAGTGCAAACAACTTCCAGAAGTAAAGTCTGGGAAGGAAAATAGTGATTATGTAGCCAAGCACCACTCAGCACTCTGGGAGCCTCACCGACCATTCTTGGTCACAATTCCATGCTTTCCAGAACTTATGGGAGATTTCACAGTGCCACTCAGCCAGAGGTGGGCCATATAGGCTGGATGACAGATCTTCCCACTTTTGATTCCCATAGTGGCATTATTCACTGCAGACAATTGATAGTGCAGAGAAGGAGTGAGAATGATGCCCAGTCCCAGAGGAAGTTCTTATAGGCAAAACCCTGGACCATACAGAACAACCATCCTAGCAGCTATAAAAAGGAAGGAAGGAAAGACAGCCTCTATATACACTAGACATTTTCTGAATTCATTTTTTGTTCCCTATTGGACTGACTCCCCCCCACACCTTGTGTGTGTGTGTGTGTGTGTGTGTGTGTGTGTGTGTGTGTGTGTGTTGTGTGTGGTGTCCATGTGTGTAAGTACAGGAGCTCACAGGCATATGTGTGAAAATCAGAAGATTATCTCAGTTGTCAATCCTTGCCTTTCACCTTGTTTGAGACAGTCTCTTATCTGCCATTTTGTTCTGCCCATGAGCTTCCAGCTTGCAAGCATGAAAAACTGTAAGTTCAGATCCCTAGAACATGCATAAGCAACCATCCTAGCAGCTACAAAAAGGAAGGAGGGAAGGACAGCCTCCATTCCTCTAGCCCCTAGGAGTACATTCTATAATCTCCACCCTACCGATATCGAAACTGAGGTGCTAAGAAAAGGAAAGAATGGTGTTCATTGAGACAAAATGCACAATAACTCAAAAGCAAGTATGCAGAGTGATAAGGGATAACTGAGGTTCTCAATTCCATATCAAGAGCTGTCTTATGGGTATCAAAGGCAATACTTCCCAAAGTAACTGGGGTGAGGGGGTAACACAAATGTCCATATGGAAGACCAGTAGTATTTTATACATACTGCCCCACTCACAGTCCACCACATGTCTTCATTATGGTCATTTCATAGATGGTGAAAAAAAGATGTTAAAAAAAGGTTAACTAAAGAGCATTGGTCAGTGTCACAAGTCTGAGTTGGGGTAAGGAGGGTGGGCTTAGGATCAAGGCTCACCAAGTCATGCACTCTTGTTGGGCTGCAGCAGCTCTAAAGCCTTCCTGCATACCAGAACAACTTGGAGAGATTCCACATTTCCAAAATGTGCAATCTTGACGCTGCTGTTCCCAGCTCTCTAACTCCTCTCTGATCATACCATCAACACTGACCCAGCAGGGCTGTGTTTCTGAAGGTCTTCCCTTGTCTGTGTATTTTAGGATATCCGTTTTTCCCTATCTGGAATGCCCTTTTCCCTAGTCACCCAAGGGACACCCTCCATATATTCTCACACAAGATAGTCTCCCTGTGGTCTATCCTCCCTGGCAACCTTGACATTCTATTGCTACTGTAGTGGCAATGATCTCCATTTTTTTTGAATACTTAGTTTTGTTTTTATCTAGTCTCTGTGCTGGATTCTTACTTTTCCATGGAAAGTGACCTTGTCCTATTTATTGTTTTATGCCCAATAACCAATAGAAGCTTGTAGAAACATTTAATAAATGTTATATTCCTCCATAGCTTGGACTAATTACTGTTTAACTCTGAGTCTTTGGCATTATGTTGTCTCACCTATGCTCCTGCCGACTATTCACAAATCAGCAGTATCATATAGGACATATAGGGCAATGCATATCCACAAATGCAAAATGCACAGTTACTGATGACAGTTACTGGGGACAGTTCAATATGCACAAAACCTAAGAACAGTAGAATAACACTGCACTTCTCAAGGGGTTCTGGAAAGCCCTGAGCAGTTCTTGTGCACTTTTGAGGGAGGGTCCAGAAAACTGATTATCTCTTCATAGTGAGGCTAAGATTTTTGCCTTTTACTTTCTCCTTCTTTCTCAAGAGTATGAAGAAATGTTCTGGAGGTTATCCAAGTATCTGGAGGATATCATGGTAGTCTGAAGTCAGAAATGGCAATGAAAATCTATCTATCTTCTCAAACATCAAAGGAATCAGAAGAAATGTAAAAGGGGAGCTAGGGAGATGGCTCAGCTAGTCAAGTACTTGCCAGAGAGCTCTGGGTTCAGTTGAGAGAATTTGCCTCAGTGAATAAGGTAAAGAGGGATCAATGAAGACTCCAAATGTCAACCTTGGGCTTCCACAGGAACATTCTACACATGTCCATACACATGTGAGCACACCAAACATTTATACACATGCAAAAAATGAAAAAGGGTTCTTCTTACTAAAGCTCATTTTTATATAGTTTCTTTATAAAATATTATTGTTAACATACTTTATTGTCATCTTTCAATGAATATTTTTAAATTTCTCATTTTTTACTTCAATACAGTAAATGTTGTACTGTATTAATACACACACATGCATATATAGATATCCAACAAAGAAGAATTCTTCAAGGCTCTCAATAAGCTATAAGATTTCTAAAGGGGCTGGTCATGGTGGCACATGCCAGTAGGATATTCTGAAGAGATCAGGAGTTGGAAGCTATCCTGGGCTACACTTTTAGATCTGGCATAGTGGCGCATGCCTTTAATCCCAGCACTCAGGAAGCAGAGGCAGGTGGATCTCTGTGTGTTCAAGGCTAGACTGTGTAGCTAGAGTTTTCCTACCGGGCCCACAGTCAGGACAAATCTCTCTCACCCGCCAGTCCCACAGCCGCTCAGACTCAACCAAGTAAACACAGAGACTTATATTGTTTACAAACTGTATGGCCGTGGCAGGCTTCTTGCTAACTGTCCTTATATCTTAAATTAATCCATTTCTATAAATATACCTTGCCACATGGCTTGTGGCTTACTGGCATCTTCACATGCTGTTTGTCATGGCGGCGGCTGGCAGTGTCTCCTCAGCCTTCCACTTCCCAGAATTCTCTCCTCCTTGTCCCGCCTATACTTCTTCCTGCCTGACCACTGGCCAATCAGTGTTTTATTCATTGACCAATAAGCAACATGTTTGACATACAGACCATCCCACAGCACTTCCCCTTTTCTTTTTTTTCAAAAAGGAAGATTTTAACATTAACACAGTAAAATTACATATAATTTGGGAATTTGGGCGTAGCTTTTCTTACTACTTCCTGCTGGAGGGGGGCACTGTATCTTATGGGGACACAAAGAAAATTTTAGGATTATGGAGTAGTCCATGAGGCTGTATTGTCTGAGCCAGTTGCCTTGAAACGGTTCTGGATGTTGGATCATCTGGGCCATGGTGTCACTGAAGACCTTTCAGGGGGTCTTGGCTGGTCAAACCTGATGTATCTTAATCTGGAACAAATCCATAGCCTCTGGCTTTCTGTGGAAACAAAAGCAGAGCCTCCTTTCCAAAGCAACATATCCTTACATCCAAAATTTGAAGTCAAGGTACCTTTAAAATATACATTTTGGCATAACTCAACAGCTTTTGTAATCAAATGTTTTTCTTCAGTTACAAATATCAAAGAGAACATAATCCAGATTCTCTGTGTGGTAGCCATCTTTACGTGGCTTATTTTTTATATTACCTTGAGCCTATTGCTTTAAACTGCAGCATTCAAAAACTGAAACAGCACTATGGCTGCTGGCTCCGCCCACCTCAGCTTCCCAACATGGCGGTGATACGTTTACCACCAGCTCTGGGAGCCTTTGTGGGTCTATGCTTTTATCAAAGCAGTGTTTAGCCCAGAAACCTCTTTTTTTTGTTGTTTTGTTTTGTACTAGCAAAGGCTTAATGTGCCACTTGTAGAGGCCTCATTCCCGCCATACTGGCGGTCAAACGCGCACGCCAGGAACCCGCCAGTAGTTCAAACGCGCATTTTGCGGCGTCTAGCTGACCGTATGAGACATGAAGCAGGAACCTGTTTTTGGCTCTGTTTAGAATTGATTATTAAAAATTTTTAGGTTTAAGGTGGAAATTCGGGCCATTGGGCGCCAAATGTAGATGTAACCAACCGCCTTATTAAATAAGAAACACAGAGCCGATGTAAGAATGAAAGCCCAAGAGGTCAGAGCTAAGAATCTTACCACTTTCCGCCAGCTAGCCTCTCCCGCCAAGAGACCTCTCCGAAAGGGAACTACTTCCTGTGCGTTCGACATTAAATAAGAGTTCCGTTCTGCCTTCTCATTGGTTGTAAACCCAACTACATGACTGCCTCGTCGCTGCCTCTCTGTACAGACCTCCAAGTCTTCTATGGTTGGTATTGAGATTAAGGGCGTGTGTCTCCAATGCTGGCTGTATCCTTGAACACACAGAGATCTACCTAGTTCTGCTTACCAAGTGCTGGGATTAAAGGCGTGGACCACCACCGCCCTGGCTTTCGCTATGGCTTGCTAATAGCTCTGACCCCTAGGCAACTTTATTTATTAACATACAAATAAAATCACATTTCAGTACAAATAGAATACCACTATAAGACTGGTCTACATAGAGGGTTCCAGGACAACCAGGGCTACAGAATGAGACCCTGTCTCAATTTAACACCAACAAAAGAAGAATGCAAAGGGGTTATGAAACCAAAAGTTTTTAGATGTGTTGGTTTTGAGAATTGGTAAGTTAAGATTACTTAATTTGATGCTCCAAATTGATATTGGTAGAGCCATTTTTCCTCATAACTCTGATCTTTACTTCATTACTTGGTTTTCTCTCTCTCTGTGTCTCTATCTCTGTCTCTCTCTGTCT
>CABHPH010126283.1:0-18257 GCA_902168325.1 Peromyscus nudipes | reverse complement strand
TCTCTCTCTCTCTCTCTCTCTCTCTCTCTCTTCTCTCTCTCTTTCCCACACTTCCAAATTTTCCTCTCCTTACAAGGACACCGATCCTATTGAGTTTGTGTGGTGATATTGTGTTCCCCAAAATATTGTGCACCCTTATAAACTTATCTGGGGTCAGAGACAGAACAGCCACTAGATACTTAGGATAGGCACTGGTAGCACACGCCTTTAATCCTAACATTCCAGAGGCAGAAATCCATGTGTTCAAGGATACAGCCAAGCATGGTGACTCACGCCTTTAATCCCAGGGAGTGATGGTAGAAAGCAGAAAGGTATATAAGGCATGAAGACCAGAAACTAGAAGCATTTGGCTGGTTAAGCATTCAGGCTTCTAGCAGCAGTTCAGCTGAGATTCATTTAGATATGACTCAGAGGCTTCCAGTCTGAGGAAACAGGATCAGCCGAGGAACTGGCCAGGTGAGGTAGCTGTGGCTTGTTCTGTCTCTCTGATCTTCCAGCGTTCACCCCAATAACTGGCCCCAGGTTTGATTTTTTTTTATGAACCAATGTTTAATTAGATAATTTCAGAACTTGACCAATAACACAAATTGGGGTGGAGAAATTAAACAGAACAATGAGACAAAACATGACTCGGGGAAGGTGCTGTTTTTAGTCATCAAAGTGTTTTTAGAGACGCTTTTTTTTTTTTTAGCTATACCACTTCATTAGCACAGGTTCTTTTTTTAAAACAATTTTATAATTTAATTTAATTTTACATATCAGCCACGGATTCCCTTGTCCTCCCCCCCCCCCGCCTTCCCCCCCAGCCCACCCCGCATTCCCATCTCCTCCAGGGCAAAGACTCCCCTGGGGATTGAGTTCAACCTGGTAGATTCAGTCCAGGGAGGTCCAGTCCCCTCCTATCAGGCTGAGCCAAGTGTCCCTGTATAAGCCCCAGGTTCCAAACAGCCAGCTCATGCACTGAGGACAGGTCCCGGTCCCAGTGCCGGGATGCCTCCCAAACAGATCAAGCTAATCAACTGTCTCATTTATCCAGAGGGCCTGATCCAGTTGGGGGCTCCTCAGCTATTGGTTCATAGTTCATGTGTTTCCATTCGTTTGGCTATTTGTCCCTGTGCTTTTTCCAGTCTTGGACTCAACAATTCTCGCTCATACAAACCCTCCTCTTTCTCGCCAGTTGGACTCCTGGAGCTCCACCTGGGACCTGGCCATGGATCTCTGCATCTGGTTCCCTCAGGCATTGGATGAGGTTTCTAGCATGACAATTAGGGTGTTTGGCCATCCTATCACCAGAGTAGGTCAGTTTGGGCTTTCTCTCGACCATTGCCAGTAGTCTATTGTGGAGGTATCTTTGTGGATTTCTGTGGACCTCTCTAGCACTTTGCTTCTTCATATTCCCATGGGGTCTTCATTTATCCTGGTCTCTTTTGCCTTGTTCTTCCACTCTGTTATTGATCCAGATGGGATCTCCTGCTCCCCTAAGCTCTCATTCCCGTGACCCTTGCCCTTCATTTCCCCCACTTATGTCCAGTTGGCTCATGTAGATCTCATCCATTTCTCTGTCATTGGGCAATCCCTGTCTTTCTTAGGGTCCTGTTTTCTAGGTAGCCTCCCTGGAGTTGTGAGTAGCAGTCTAGTCATCCTTTGTTTTACATCTAGTATCTACCTATGAGTGAGTACATACCATGTTTGTCTTTCTGAGTCTGGGTTACCTCACTCAGGAGGATTTTTGCTAGATCCATCCATTTGCCTGCAAACCTCATGATGTCATTGTTTTTCTCTGCTGAGTAGTATTCCATTGTGTATATGTACCACAGTTTATTTATCCATTCTTCAGTTGAAGGGCATCTAGGTTGTTTCCAGATTCTGGCTATTACAAACAATGCTGATATGAACATAGTTGAGCATGTGCCCTTGTGGTATGATTGAGCATTCCTTGGGTATATGCCCAAGAGTGGTATAGCTGGGTCATGGGGGAGATTGATTCCCAATTTTCTAAGAAAGCGCCATATTGATTTCCAAAGTGGTTGTACAAGCTTGCATTCCCACCAGCAGTGGAGAAGAGTTCCCCTAGCTCCACATCCTCTCCAGCATAAGCTGTCTTCAGGGTTTTTGATCTTAGCCATTCTGACATGTGTAAGGTGGTATCTCAGAGTTGTTTTGATTTGCATTTCCCTGATGATTAGGGATGTTGAGCAATTCCTTAGATGTCTTTCAGCCATTTGAGCTTCCTCTGTTGAGAATTGTCTGTTTAGTTCAACAGCCCATTTCTTAATTGGACTGTTGGGCATTTTGATATCTAATTTCTTGAGTTCTTTATATATTCTGGATATCAGTCCTCTGTCAGATATTGGGTTGGTGAAGATCTTTTCCCATTCTGTAGTCTGTCGCTTTGCCTTGTTGACTGTATCCTTTGCTCTACAAAAGCTTCTCAGTTTCAAGAGGTCCCATTTATTGATTGTTTCTCTCAGTGTCTGTGCTACTGGTGTTATATTTAGGAAGTGATCTCCTGTGCCAATGCGTTCAAGACTACTTCCTACTTTCTCTTCTAGCAGGTTCAGAGTAGCTGGATTTATGTTGAGGTCTTTGATCCACTTGGACTTAAGTTTTGTACACAGTGACAGATATGGATCTATTTGCAGCCTTCTACATGTTGATATCCAGTTGTGCCAGCACCATTTGTTGAAGATGCTTTCTTTTTTCCATTGTACACTTTTGGCTTCTTTGTCAAAAATTATATGTTCATAGGTATGCGGATTAAAGTCAGGGTCTTCAATTCGATTCCATTGGTCCATAAGTCGGTTTTTATGCCAGTACCAAGCTGTTTTTATTACTGTAGCTCTATAGTAGAGCTTGAGGTCAGGGATGGTGATGCCTTCAGAGGTTGCTTTATCATACAGGATTCTTTTAGCTATCCTGGGTTTTTTGTTTTTCCATATGGAGTTGAGTATTATTCTTTCCAGGTCTGTGAAGAATTGTGTTGGTATTTTGATGGGGATTGCATTGAATCTGTAGATTGCTTTTGGTAAGATTGCCATTTTTACTATGTTAATCCTGCCTATCCATGAGCATGGGAGATCTTTCCATTTTCTGACATCTTCTTCAATTTCTTTTTTCAGGGACTTAAAGTTCTTGTCATATAGGTCCTTTACTTGCTTGGTTAGTGTTACCCCAAGGTATTTTATATTATTTGTGGCTATTGTAAAGGGTGATGTATCTCTGATTTCCTTCTCAGCCTGTTTGTCAATTGTATATAGGAGGGCTACTGATTTTTTTGAGTTGATCTTGTATCCTGCTATGTTGCTGAAGGTGTTTATAAGCTGTATCAGTTCCTTGGTTGAATCTTTGGGGTCACTCAAGTATACTATCATGTCATCTGCAAATAGGGAAAGCTTGACTTCTTCCTTTCCAATTTGTATCCCCTTAATCTCCTTATGTTGTCTTATTGCTCTGGCTAGAACTTCAAGTACTATATTGAATAAGTATGGGGAGAGTGGACAGCCTTGCCTCGTTCCTGATTTTAGTGGAATTGCTTTGAGTTTCTCTCCATTTAATTTGATGTTGGCTGTTGGCTTGCTGTAAATTGCCTTTATTATGTTTAAGTATGTTCCCTGTATTCCTGATCTCTCTAAAACCTTTATCATGAAGGGGTGTTGGATTTTGTCAAATGCCTTTTCTGCATCTAGTGAGATGATCATGTGGTTTTTTTCTTTGAGTTTGTTTATATGGTGTATTACATTGACGGACTTTTGTATATTGAACCACCCTTGCATCCCTGGGATGAAGCCTACTTGATCATGGTGGATAATTGTTTTGATGTGCTCTTGGAGTTTGTTTGCCAGTATTTTATTGAGTATTTTTGCATCAATGTTCATGACGGAGATCGGTCTGTAGTTCTCTTTCTTTGTTGCATCCTTGTTTGGTTTAGGAATCAGGGTAATTGTAGCCTCATGGAAGGAGTTTGGTAATGTTCCTTCTGTTTCTATTGTGTGGAACAATTTAAAGAGTATTGGTATTAACTCTTCTTTGAAGATCTGGTAGAATTCTGCGCTGAAACCATCTGGTCCTGGGCTTTTTTTGGGTTGGGAGACTTTTAATGACTGATTCTATTTCCTTAGGGGTTGTTGGACTATTTAAATAGTTTATCTGGTCTTGATTTAACTTAGGTATGTGGTACCTATCCTGAAAATTATCCATTTCTTTTAGATTTTCCAGTTTTGTGGAGTAGAGGTTTTTGAAGTATGATCTGATGATTCTCTGGATTTCCTCATTGTCTGTTGTTATGTCCCCCTTTTCATTTCTGATTTTGTTAATTTGGATGCTCTCTATCTTTTGGTTAGTTTGGATAAGGGTTTGTCTATCTTGTTGATTTTCTCAAAGAACCAACTCTTTGTTTCATTATTTTTTGTATTGTTCTCTTTGTTTCTATTTTATTGATTTCAGCTCTCAATTTGATAATTTCCTGGCATCTATTCTTCCTGGGAGACTTTGCTTCTTCTTATTCTAGAGCTTTCAGGTATGCTGTTAAGTCACTAGTGTGAGATTTCTCCAACTTCTTTATGTGGGCATTTAGTGCTATGAATTTCCCTCTTAGCACTGCTTTCATAGTGTCCCATAGGTTTGGGTATGTGGTGTCATTTTCATTGATCTCTAGGAAGTCTTTAATTTCTTTCTTTACTTCTTCCTTAACCCATTGGTGATTCAGTTGAGCATTATTCAGTTTCCATGAGATTGTAGGTTTTCTGTAGTTTTTGTTGTTGTTGAAATCTAACTTTAAACCGTGGTGGTCTGATAGAACGCAGGAGGTTATTCCAATTGTTTTGTATCTGTTGATATTTGCTTTGTGGCCAAGTATGTGGTCGATTTTAGAGAAGGTTCCATGGGGTGCTGAGAAGAAGGTTCCATGGGGTGCTGAGAAGGTATATCGATTAAGTCCATTTGAGTCATAACATCAGTTAAATCCTTTATTTCTCTGTTAAGTTTCGATTTGGCAGATCTGTCCAGTGGTGAAAGTGGGGTGTTGAAGTCTCCCACTATTAATGTGTGGGGTTTTATATGTGGTTTAAGCTTTAGTAATGTTTCTTTTACATATGTGGGTGCCCTTGTGTTTGGGGCATAAATGTTCAGAATTGAAACTTCCTCTTGGTGGATCTTTCCTGTGATGAGTATGTAATGCCCTTCTTGATCTCTTTTGATTGATTTTAGTTTGAAGTCTATTTTGCTGGATATTAGGATGGCTACACCAGCTTGCTTCTTAAAACCATTTGATTGGAAAGTCTTTTCCCAGCCTTTTATTCTTAGGTAATGTCTGTCTTTGAATTTGAGGTGTGTTTCTTGTATGCAGCAGAAAGATGGGTCTTCTTTCGTATCCATTCTGTAAGCCTATGTCTTTTTATAGGTGAATTAAGTCCATTGATATTAAGGGATATTAATGACCAGTGATTGTTCATTCCTGTTATTTTTGGGTGGTAGTGTGTGTGTACTTCTCTTCTTTGGGGTTTACTGCTGTGGCATTATCTATTGCCTGTGTTTTCAAGAGTGTATCTGACTTCCTTAGGTTGAAATTTTCCTTCTAGTGCTCTCTGTAGGGCTGGACTTTGTGGATCAGTATTGTTTAAATCTGGCTTTGTCTTGAAATGTCTTGTTCACTCCGTCTATGATTGAAAGTTTTGCTGGGTATATTAGTCTAGGCTGGCATCCATGGTCTCTTAGTGTCTGCATTACATCTGTCCAGGACCTTCTGGCTTTCAAAGTCTCCATTGAGAAATCGGGTGTTATTCTGATGGGTTTGCCTTTATAAGTCACTTGGCCTTTTTCCTTTGCTGCTCTTAATATTCTTTCTTTATTCTGTATGTTTAGTTGTTTAATTATTATGTGGCGAGGGGACTTTTTTGGGGGGCCTAGTCTGTTTGGTGTTCTATTGGCTTCTTGTATCTTCATAGGCATTTCCTTCTTTAAGTTGGGAAAGTTTTCTTCTATGATTTTGTTGAATATATTTTCTGTGCCTTTGAGTTTGTATTCTTCTCCTTCCTCTATCCCTATTATTTGTAGGTTTGGTCTTTTCATGGTGTCCGAAATTTCTTGGACATTTTGGGTCATGACTTTGTTGGCTTTAGTGTTTTCTTTGACTGATGAATCTATTTCTTCTACCGTATCTTCAACGCCAGAGATTCTCTCTTCCATCTCTTGCATTCTGTTGGTTATACTTGCATCTGCATTTCCCGTTCGTTTCCTCAGATTTTCTATTTCCAGCATTCCTCTGTTTGTGTCTTCTTCATTTTTTCTATTTCCCTTTTCAGGTCTTGGACTGTTTCCTTCATCTGTTTCATTGCTTTTTCATGATTTTCTTTCAGGGATTTATTGTTTTCTTCTGCTTTATTTGTCCTTTCCTCTATTTTTTTTATATTGTTCTTTCCATTTTTTGTTTGTCTTTTCCTCAATTTAATTTTTGATTTCTTCTATATAAGTCTCTAGCCTCTTCATGATGTTATTCATAAGGTTGCTTTCTTCTGCTTCTTCCATTTTGTGATGTTCAGGTCTAGCTGTTGGAGGAGGGCTAGGTTCTGGTGATGCTGATTGCTCTTTATTTTGTTGTATGTACTTCTGCCTTGATGTCTGCCCATCTCCTTGTGGATTCGTTCTTGGTCTTATCAGTGCTCTTGGTCCAGATAAAGCTTACAGATTCAGGAAGCCTTTCTCTGGTCCAAATGGAAGTTCTCTTATCCAGATGGGAGGTCTGTGGCAGGATGGGAGCTGGGGGCTGGTCTCTGAGTCTCAGGAAGTGGCTGGGGTCTTGGGCAGATGGGCGTGGGGGCAGGGTGTGGAGATTGCAGGGTCTGCCTGGGGTCTTGGAGAAGGGGAACTTTCCCGGTGGGGGTGGGGGTGATCCTGCCCGATGACCAGAACCTGGGGCCAAGTTGGGCAGGTCTTCCCCGAAATGGCTGGTGCCCAGGGATGGGACCTGGGGGCAGGCATCTCTGGGTATGAGCCCAGGCATTCACCTCTTGTCCAGATGGGAGGATGATCTTATTAATAAGAACTTTTTAAGATTCCTGCTACAAATTTGGACCACCTAAATGACCTCAAAGCAACTCAATAACCATGTTAAAACTGGATCTGTAGATTATACTCTGATGTACTCAGGGTTGATATTCTAACATAAACTCCAACTCAACTCATAATAAAGTTAAAGAACTTATAAAGGAAAAAGAAGAGGGAGAGAACTATGGGCTTGAATCGAGGAAGCTAATTTCACACTTCCATCCATGGTCATGAAGAACCAAGAAAGATTCCCAGAGGAAAACCTTACAAATGCTTGCTGTGCTGTTTTTCCAATAAATGTGTGGGAGTGTTCAGAAATCCAGGTCATGCTCTGAAGCTGTTTGGTCAGCTTGAGGTTGGCTGAATAGAGTGTGCTGTGCTGAGTAGGAACTTCATGTTATTTTGAAGATATCCCTACTTACAGGACATGGGATAAGGAGAGTAATCTAGGCCTGAAAATTTTAGAACCAATCAAATATCTTGTTGCCAGAGGTTTGGAACGTGTATGGAAGAGAATGAAAGGGGGTTTCCCAACACTTTAAAATCTTCTGTGACTATATTGCAGTGATAAGAAATGTTGCTAGGGAAAAATGAGTTTGGTTTACAAATTTAGAAAGCAAAAACGTGCAATGAAAGACAAAGCAAGACAGAAAACACTGCTGGAATTGCATTGTTGCAGCCATGCTAGAGAATTTAGCGAGGAACCCAGCTGGATCCTACACCTCGTGGCCTTGTAGTAATGAGAAAAACCACATGCATTGGAAGTGGCCTCACTTTTAAGAGAACATCATGTCACCTACCTAATCCAGACTGGCATAACCAATCACTATAGACTTTGAAGCTAAACACAGCACCTATTATTAATTCCCACTTGCCCCAAGTCAGAAGTGCCTGACTTCAATGGGTTCCTTAAGTTCTGTGCTCACAAAGCTATAGCCAGGGTATTTCTGGCTGAACTCTGATCTGAAGGCCTTGCAGAGAATCTGCTTCCAGATTCACTCAGTGTCTGAATACTCTGTTCCCTCTAGGTTGTAGGACTGCAGCTCCCACTTTCTTGCCAATTGTCGCCTGGTAGTGGCCCTTCAGCCTGTCCATGGGCCTCTTCCAATTTTCAGTCAGCAATTGTGAGCTGAATCTTCTACTATGTGTCCTCTTTTTTTCCCCCCAGCTACTTCCTAGCAGGCAACCCAAGATTATCTCCATAGTTTAAGGACAGCTGGTAACCTCTGCTGTGGAATGTCTTTTGGTATGCCATGAATATATGTTGTTCCCATTGGTTAATAAATAAGCTTCTTTGGCCTATGGCAAGGTAGCTTAGAGGCAGGCAGGAAATCCAAGCAGAGACACAGGAAAGAAAGGTAGGAAGAGACACACCAGCCTGCCGCCCAAGGAGCAACAAGATGCCAGCAGACTGGTAATGCTATGGCCATGTGGCAATATATAGATTAATAGAAATGGGTTAATTTAAGATGAAAGAGATAGCTAGCAAGAAGCCTGAGCCATAGGCCATATAGTTAGAAATTAATATAAGCCTCTGAGTGATTATTTTGTAAGCAGCTGTGAGAGTTTGGGTGGGAGAGATTTGTCTGGTCTGGTCCATGGGGCTAGGCGGGACCAAGAAACATCCCTCTACATTTGGTGCCCAACGTGGTAGCAAGAATTTCCATGCAAAAACTGAGAAAGCTTTTTAAAAGGGTTCTAAAATGGAGCTAAGAGAAGCTTCCTTGTTATGTCTCTCAGGCAAGCTGTGATACAGAGACACCACAGTGTGCAAGCTTGAGCTATAGCATGGCAGATTCCTGCCACAGTACACAAAGGTGTCTCCAAACCGTGCAACACACTGCATGATGGATTTGGCTTTTGCTAATACAGGAAAAAAAGGTTTCTGGGCTACATGCTGCTGGATGGAGGCATAAACCCACTGCTTCCCAGACTCAATGGTGAGCATGGATCCCAGAGCTGATGGTAAACTTATCTCCACCATGTTGAGAAGCTAAGGTAGGCAGAATCAGTAGCCAAGGCTGCCACTTTGGTCCTAGCCATGCTGCAGTTTAAAACAATGGTCAGAAGGTATAGAGAATCATAAAAAAGAAATACATAGTTTTAAAATAATAAAATAATGTCCTTAAAAAGGAGAATAAAGTAATATAAAAAATAAGCCATGTAAAGATGGAAATTACACAGAGAGTCTGGATTAAATTGTCTTTGGGATTTTTAACTGCAGAAAGACATTTGATTGTAAGGGCTACTCTGTAGCATTAATCTTAAAAGGTCTTATTAATAAAAACAAACCCAGAGCCAGATATTGGGGTGAACGCTGAAAGATCAGAGAAACAGAATAGGCCACAGCCAACCTCACCTGACCAATTCCTCAGCTGATCCTCTGAGTCCTCATCTGACTAGATCTCAGCTGAACTGCTCCTAAATGCTAAAAGCTTAACAGACTCTAGTTACTGATTTCCACTCTTTGTATACCTTTCTGCTTCCTGCCGTCACTTCCTGGGATTAAACGTGTGTGTCACCATGCCTGGCTGTTTCCAGTGTGGCTTTGAACTCACAGAGATCCAGATGGATCTCTGCCTTAGGAATGCTAGGATTAAAGGTGTGTTCCACCATTTTCTGGTCTCTATGTCTATCTAGGGGCTGTTCTGTTCTCTGACCCCAGATAAGTTTATTAAGGTGCACAATATACTGGGGGACACAATATCACCACACTACTCAGTTAAACCAATATGTATATTTTAAAGGCATCTTTACTTCAAAATTCATGTCTAAGGATAAGTTGCTTTGGAAAAGAGGTTCTGCTTTTGTTTCCACAGAAGATGAGAACCTATGGATTGCTTCTAGGTTAATATGGTTTGATCAACAAAGACCCCCTGAAAGGTCGATACAGCCTCACACACTACTTGAGCCAAGATTTAACTCTTAATTTTCTCAGGATCCCCATAAGATTGCCAGCTCCCCCAATCAGCAGGAAGTAGTATGAAAAGCTATGCCCAAATTCCCAAAATATTGTTTGTAAATGTTTATTTTTATTTAAAGGGGTTTGATTATAAATTCAATCTCTTTCTAAAGAAGAAAAGGGGATATAGATAGGATAGGATAAAAGGATAGATTATTGAATCTACTTTTGAAAAGCAACAACTTGTTTGAAATACTTTACATTGATATGGATTTTAGTTTATTGATACAAATTTAAAGATAATTTTATTATACTGTATGTATATTTCTACTCTTGTTTAAGGCATTATGTTTATGCAACTCATTTAAAATTGTAATGTATCACTAAGAAATACAGATTAATAATCATCTATGATAATCAAACTTATAGTCATGTTAGTTAAGGTTTCTAGATATACATAGACATATTTCAATTAGGTAGTTAATCTTTAAACACTTCAAAGACCTACAGAATATGGCATTTAAATTGTTTTAAAAACTTAGACTTTTCTGGAAGTGAGACATGTCTGCTCCTGGCAGCACCAATTTACTTCAAAAAGGAAGGTGGGCATCGAAGACACTCCATATGGAATTTATCTTCTTCTTGGCAAAGCTGGCCATTTGGTCAAGAAACTGTTCTTGTCTGGACTGCTTGACAGTATGTTGTATAGACTTGACATTTCAGTGAGAAAGTGACCACTGAACTTTGCCAAAACAAGGCAAGATGGTCCTTCAGGTTCCTGCTTCACAGAAGATACTGCCAGACATTCTGTAGGACACAGAAGAAAGTGATCGATGAACTTTACCAATAGGTGAAACAATCCTTCAAATTTCCTGCTTCATTAAAAAATCTGTAGGCTGAAGATGGATGCCTCAATGTTGCAGAGGAACTTTGGGTGACTGCCTAGGCAACCAGATGTCTCTTATCATTTCCAGAGTTTTGGAAGTTGCTCACAATGCACTTCCTGTTTACTTAGATAATATTATATCCTTCTGGGGGTCTTTGATGGAGTTGAAGACTAGATAGTTATAATTATAGTTTTCCTTGGTTATAGTAAAAGGTAAATTAGGTATAAAACTTTAGACTCACTAATATAGGATAGATGATAGAATATTTTCTTTAATTTTACCAAATATAAATAGACTAGATATTGTAACTGTAATTCTTGCTTGATAACTTGTTGGTGGAAGTTTCTGTTCCACCAAACTGTTTTGTTATATATAATTTTACTATGTTAAAGTTAAAACCTTCCTTTTTGATTAGACAGAAAAGGGGAAGTGCTGTGCAATGTCTTTCTGTATGCCATGAATATATGTTTTTCCCATTGGTTAATAAATAAGCTGCTTTGGCCTATGGCAAGGCAGCTTAGAGGCAGGCAGGAAATCCAAGCAAAGATAGAGAAAAGAGAAAGGCAGGATGGGGGAGGCACCAGCCCTCCACCCAAGAAGCAATAAGATGCCAGCAGACCGGTAATGCCCTGGCCACATGGCAACATATAGATTAATAGAAATGGGTTAATTTAAGATGGAACAGCTAGCTAGCAAGAAGCCTGAGCCACAGGCCATACAGTTTGTAATTAATATAAGCCTCTGAGTGATTATTTTATAAGCAGCTGTGAGAGCTTGGGTGGGAGAGATTCATCCGGTCCAGTCTGTGGGGCTAGGTAGGACTGAGAAACTTCCCTCTACAAACTCCATTACATCTGACAAATCCCTTTTGCCACACAGCTTCACAGGCATGGCTGTAATATCAGGCCATGCTATGTCTCTGGAAAGTCTGTATCTGGAGACTATGTATTCCATCAGCAGAAGGTTATTCTCTGCTCTATTCTCAAAAACTCTTACCCCTTCTAAATTGCTTCCTAGCTGCTCTCAGCTTACAATTGCAGTGGTTCCCTTAGCAACAGCTGGAGCTGGCAACCTCCTTTCTGATGCAGACTACTCTAGCGTAATTTCCACTGAATAAGCATCCACAGCAAATTTAAAGATAGTCCCCTCACCTGCTGTACAAAATCCTTCACTCTTGTCTGTGTACATTTCCAGGCTGGTGCCTCATTGTCATGCTCTCTCTTTGCTCTTTGCACCTCAGGCCTCTCTGCCTGCATGCTGATTCTCACACACTTTCAGGTTGGGTGAATCTCTGTTTTGACCCACCTCAAAACAGTCTTCTCAATGACCCTTTGAGTCCTCTAAACTTAGTATTGTGCCATTATGTTGCTCTCAGTCTTGTCTGGTGCCCAACCTGACCTATGATGGTTAGTTTTTTGTTCATTTGAAACAAGCTAGAGTCATCTGGGAAGAATGAACCTGAATTGCAAAATGCCACCATCAAATTGACCTATAGGAAAGTCTGTGGGGGCATTTTATTAATTAATGTTTGATGTGGGACAGCTCAGCCCACTGTGAGAGGTGCCACACTGAGCAGTTGGTCCTGGGTTGTATTTAAAAAGAGAGCTGAGTCAAAAAGTAAGCCAGTAAGCAGCACTCCTCCATTGCCTCTGCCTTAGTTCCTGCCTCCAAGTTCTTCCATTTAGTTCCTGCCCTGACTTCCCATCATGATGGACTATAACTTATAGGCCAAATAAATCCTTTCCTCCCCAAGTGTGTTTTACCACAACTACAGAAAGCAAACTAATACACTGCCCTAGGAAGAGTCCATGCACTCTAAAGGACCTTATACATGCCCCACCAAAGGCACAGCAAGCACAAATGTACACAGAGGGAAGACCCGGCAGGCAATGAAAGCTAAGCAAGGGCCATTGGACAGCTATTCAAATCCTAAAACAGAGCTTAGACTGCAGAGCCTCCATGGGAGCTATAAAGCTAGAGCTCTAGGAAAGGGAGGAGGCATAGGAAGACCATAGGCATATGCTGAGGACTGCCACCCAACAAGGGTGAGGGCCTTCAATAGCAGATGAAGGTTGGCTTTGGGCTCAGGAAACATTATCCTTAGAATACCACCTGAAGCTAAGGATAGGGCTCCTTATAGCAGATACTTGCTATTGGCTGAGAGTGGGAGGTGGGTGGTGGGACATCACTGCCGGACAGGGTCACATGGACATGGAAGTCACCTGGAGAGGTTGTTCTGTTACTGTGTGGGACATTCCTCAGTTACTTGCCCAAAAGATAACCCTGAGAACTCTGGGTGGATATGGTCAGATACATACTGGGCCAAGGTCAGACTCCACTGACCCCTCATGGGGCAGTGGTGTTTTTGTCTTCTTGTACAGCTTCATCTCACCTCTTCTCTATACAGCCTGGGCCCTCTTCCTGAAAATACTATGTGGGGCTTCCTTTCACTTCTTCCTCAGCCTCCACTGGGGAGCTGGATTCAAGGAGAGTGAGTCTTTATGACACAGAATGCAGGCTGAGGATATCATGGGGTGCCCCAAGGTCAGGTATGCAGAGATTAGGACCCTCTGAATGGTGGGATTTCAGGAATAGGAATCAGGACAGCTGAGCTGAACAGATCTGATCTCCACCTCCCTCTTTAACTCCATTTTCAGCAAAAGCCGGACATCTTAATTGTTATTCAGTGTTAAAGGGTGTGCCACACATGAGCCCAGCCTCCCATCTGAGAACAGGCCTGTGGGTAGAAACATAGATATTATGCAGTGTGAGTGCCTGGGAAAGAACAAAAAGAAGTCCAACTATGGTCAGCACAGCACTGATCACCAGCCATGCCCAGGGGCAGTTGTAAGGCAAGAACAGTACATGGGCTATGTAAGCTGGACCACAGGAACAAAACCTCCCATGGATGCTTAGGGCACTACAGATATGGCAGCAAAAAGTGGAGAGTTCATGGCTATCATGACTCTACACTGTCACAGGTAGTCACCATAAGCATGTGGCTTGTACCTTCCAGACTGTTTCTTGGAGTCTTCAAAAACACACTGATGTTAATTGGGGGCTCCCCTGATTCAGAAGCAACAGTCATTATCAAGAGAGAGCTCAGCACTGTTAGTCATGTGCTCAGTGTCCTCCAGCTGTCTTTCTGGGTTTGTCACCCTCAACCAAGTGCTACATGTCCCTAAACTGTGATTCTAGAGGTTATTACCATTAGCATGCCTCCCATAACTTGACTGTTTTTCTAGGACATGGGCCGTGGGGCCTGATGTCATAATGAGCTGTATACACCAGTTAAGATTTGAAACTTTCTGTGCCTAGAGCCCTTTACTGAAGAGGAATGTGATGCTTCCCACCTTCCTTCACAAGAACTCCTCTGAGGGCTTGTCTTAGGGCTACTGTGGTAGCTTGAATGTAATTAGCCCCCATAGTCTCATAGGGAGTGCCACTATAAGGAGGTGTGGGTTTGTTGGAGGAAGTGTGCCATTGTGGAGGCAGGCTTTGAGGTTTCCTATGCTCAGGATACTGCCCAGTGTCTCAGTCAAATTCCTGTTGCCTGCAAGATGTAGGACTCTCAGCTACTCCTTCAGCACCACATCTGCCAGCACAATGACATGCTCCCCGCCATGGTGATAATGGACTGAACCTCTGAAACTCTAAGCAAGCCACCTCCATTAAATGTTTTCCCTTTAAGAGTTGTTGTGGTCATGATGTCTCTTCACAACAATAGAAACCCTAATTAAGACAGCTACTATTTCTGTGATGAAACACCATAACCAAAAAGCAAGTTGGGGAGGAAAGCCGATGTAGCATGAATCTTAAAAGTTCTTATTAATAAAATCAAACCTGAGGCCAGTTATTGGAGTGAATGCTGGAAGATCAGAGAGACAGAACAAGCCACAGCTACCTCACGTCGCCAGTTCCTCAGCTGATCCTCTTTCCTCAGACTGGAAGCCTCTGAGTCCTCATCCAAATGAATCTCAGCTGAACTGCTGCTAGAAGCCTGAATGCTTAACCAGCCAAATGCTTAACCAGCCAAATGCTTCTAGTTTCTGGTCTTCACACCTTATATACCTTTCTGCTTTCTACCATCACTCCCTGGGATTAAAGGCGTGAGTCACCATGCTTGGCTGTATCCTTGAACACATGGATTTCTGCCTCTGGAATGTTAGGATTAAAGGCGTGTGCTTCCACTGCCTATCCTAAGTATCTAGTGGCTGTTCTGTCTCTGACCCCAGATAAGTTTATTAGGGTGCACAATATTTTGGGGAACACAATACCACCACAAGGGCTTATTTGGCTTGCACTTCCACAGCACTGTTTATCACTGAAGGAAGTCAGGACAGGAACTCAAACAGAGCAGGAATCTGGAGGCAGGAACTGAAGCTAGAGGCCTTAGAGGGGTGCTGCTTGTTGGTTTGCTCCCCATGGCTTTCTCAGCCTGCTTTCTTATAGAACCCAGGACCACCTACCCAGGGATGGCATCACCCACAGTAAGCTAGGCCCTCCTGCATCAATCACCAATTAAGAAAATATCCTATACAGACTTGCCCAAAGCCCAATCTTATAGAGGCATTTTCTTAATTGAGGCTCTGTCCTCTCGAATTGTGTCAAGTTGACATAAAACTAGCCAGCACAGGGCTGGAGGGCATGAAGATGCCTCCATCATTCACTCCCATGCCTTGCCTGAATCAGTATTTGGATGTGGAAGATCTTGAGTAGGAGTTTACTATTCTCAGGCTCCAAATCCTTCTTCATATTTGGTATAGAGACTAGTAGTTATGGATCTCAGAATCAGGTATCTGCTGTCTTTTGGGGCCAGGAATCATGCTTTCACATTGACATAGGGAACTCTGATCAATATGTGGTGTACCCATGGAAAGCAAGACCATGGGCAGTGCCATGGAAGGCACAGGGTGGAGAGCCAGGTGAGTGTGTGCTAGGATGATCACCTTGTGCAGGGACTTTGGAGGCCCACAAAGGTTTCCTAGTGAGATCTGAGTTTGCTTTACCCAGCAGAGCTGCATTAGAGGATTGCTTGACCACGTGCATGGTTACTAGGTGATTGGAAGGGTCTGCACTTGGCTGAGCTAGGGGAAGATCTTTTGCTCCACCCCTTGGCATTCCTTTAAAAGGCCCTTTAGAAGAGACAGGAGGGGCCAGTGGATATGATTCAGGTCCTCCCAAGGCTGTCCTGTGTTTCTATCAGTTTCTTTCCCCTCTATCCTTCTATCTAAATCTCTTATCTCTCACTCAAGAGTACCCTGGGGAAAAAAGTGGGAGCCAGTCTCTCAGCTGGGCTCTCACAAGGGACAAGTGGATCTAGGACACTGAGAAGGTCAGGTCCCAGTCTTAATAGGTCCCTAGGGTAATCTGAGTTTACCACAAAGCTTGCAGCAGAGTAATCTGTCCACTTGCACTGATCATCAAGGCAGGAAAGTAGTCTGCCTCAGGACTGCAAAGTGGCTGGCAGGCACATGGGCTTCTGTCTTGGCCCATACCATGTCAAGGCCCATTGGGGGAGTTCCTCTAGGAATAGGCCAAGGGCGAAGGAGAAAGACAGACCATTTGTCCTTTCTGAATTCTCTGCTCTGCAGGAGAGGAATGGGGTGGCCACCAGGGGCCTGCTAATTCCTGGTGACCATGGAGGAAACATACAAAATCTCTCTCTCTGTCTCTCTCTCTCTCTCAAATTCAAGACGCATTTTGACTCTACACAGTCTCAGTCTCACACTGTCACACATATTCAATTCAAGCTCACCTTCAGTGACACACACTCATGTTCAATGTATTCCGAGAGACATGCATGCTCCTAACATTCAAAAACACACTCATTCACAGTCAATGACAGTGACCCCATTCACTAGCAATACTCATACATTCATTCACTGTCAGGAATGCATACACATACACACACACTCCTCCACTCTGACCAAGGGACAGGTTGAGTGCTATGATAGGCTGAGATGAGCTATCCCTGCTTACCCTTTTTTGTTGTTTTGCCATCCAATTCTGCGGGGGCGCTTTCAGAGGAATCAGTTGTTCACTCTCTGTCCCATGAGTAGCACCTAGTTTACCTAGTCCCTAAACATCCTTCAGTGAAGAGACTTGAGTTGGGCTCTGCTTACTAGTAGAAGTAGACTAAACAGGATGAGTAGACAAATACCACCTCTGAGTCTTACACAGCTTCTGAAGGTAAGTCCTATTGCATGCACTAATCCTTGTAGACTCCCCTCTTCACCATATTTTCTAGGTGGATGCCCTCTGCCACAATACTCACTACACTGTCAAGGATCCGGAGGCCTGCCTGGCTACTGTCTTGCACTCTCCCTTTTACACATAACTTCCTTATTCCTGCCCCCCAATCTCTGGAAAACCATGTAACCAGTATATCCCACAGCATGAGCATCTACCCAAGGGACTGCCGTATCTCTTCTTTGGCCAATGTTTACCCAGCCACTGCTGCCACTCCACTTTACCCCAACAGTGGTGGGGTGCAGTTGCTTTTCTCTTGGCTGTAACAAAATACATGACAAAATCAACTTAACGAAGGAAGAGCAGATTTTGGCTCACAGTTTGACGGTATAGTCCACCATGGTGAAAATAATTGTGGCAGGACTGTGAGGCAGGTGATCAAATCGCATTTAAGTCAGGAAGTGGGAAGCAGTGAATGTTCACTTATTTTCATTCAGTCCAGTACCCCAGTATATAGAATGGTGCCACCCACATTCAATGTGTGTCTTCCTTCCTCAATTAATCCAATAGAGACATGTTCAGAGTCTTGTGTCCTAGGCTAGTCTAGATCTTGTCAAGTTGACAACATTGACCATCACATTACCACAGGCTGGAATTACAGTCCCATCACAAGATGAGCATCAACTGATCTTTTGTCATCCTCCATCCTCCCCTCCAGCTACTAGGGCTGTACTCATGATTTCTGGGTAGGATCCACTCAGGTAACAATGTATGCATTTGCAGGAGAATAAGTGGCAGGAGCTGACTTAAGTTCACATTAAGAAGCAAACCAAGAGCTCAAACTGTGTGGGAAAGAATCAAACAGAGCCTTGGCATGGGGCAGAGCCTTGGGCCCAACTACCTCTCTACATGGAGGAATTAGCCAAGGACTGACCTCCTCTCAGTCTCCCCAGAACTCAGGAGAGAAGGAGAAAGAGAAGCTGAGCCTTCTGAACCTACTTTTGCAGAGAAGATTATGGGTAACTTGCCTCCCAAGCCTCATTCTTATATCCTGATTCCTTGAACACAGGTATAGCATGTCATTGGCATGGTCCAGCCAGCTCTCGAAAGACTGACCCCCACAGCCGGGCTCTTCCATCCCAGAGAAGTGTCTCAGTTCCTGGTAGGCCATGTTTTCCAGGATGGGCCGCAGGGCTTGGCTCCACTGCTGGGTCCAGGCTCCAGCCCCATGTGCC
>CABHPH010126282.1:62148-74238 GCA_902168325.1 Peromyscus nudipes | reverse complement strand
GGGGGCAAACGCCTATAATCTCAGATGCTTAAAAGCAAGAATACAAGCTGAAGATCAACCTGAGTTACCAATTTAAGACCTGTCTAAGTAACTTAGCAAGAATCTGTCTCAAAAATCGTAAAAAGACTGGGCACGTAGCTCAGTTGAACCTGCCTAGAATCTCCCAGAGAAGGGTTGAGGGTGTGACACAAAGAGGACTGTCTAGCATCCACCACTTATGGGACTGGGAGCAAAGCTCAGCAGTAGGGTAGAGAGCTTGCCTCGTATCCACCAGAGAAGGAATGGGGTTACAGCTCAGCAGTAAGTACCTGCCTAGATTGCCGTAGTGAGGGGCTGGGGTGTGGCTCAGTGGTAGAGCACCTGCCTAGAATCCCCCAGTGAGAGGTTGGGGTGTGGCTCAGTGGTAGAGCACCTGCCTAGAATCCCCCAGTGAGGGGCTGGGGGCATGGCTCAGGGATAGAACACTAGTCTAGACTCCTCCACCGCGGGTTTGGGGGCGTGGCTCAGTGGTAGAACTCTTCCCTGGCATGCTGGAGACTCTGGGTTCAATCTCCAGCGTCACAAAAAAAGGCAGGCAGACAGACAGAAAGCAGATTCGGTATTGGAACCCGGTGTCCTGCCTCCCATGCCTGTACCTCTCCCGCAGGTAGCAGCCACCTGTTCAGCAGAACTGTGCACCCCCAACCTTCCTTTCCATCATTACCCTTCCCGGCAGGCAGCCTCTGCCACTGCTAGCTTGGGCCTCTGTCCTAGTTAACCCTTTTATGCAATGCTCTAAACCCAATCAGTTGGGATCCCGGAAAGAGGGGCAGAACTAGGCCCCGGCCACCGCAGCTCACCTTGGCCAGGTGCGGCCGCAGCTTCTTCTCTGCGCGGAGGAGCCCGGCGCTGGCGATCACGGCGTCCAGCACGGCCGAGTAGCGCTGCGTCTCGCACACCAGCGCGTACAGCTGCTTCACGTTCTGCGGGGCCCGGGGGAGACACGCTGTGCACCCCACGCGGGCCTCGCCGCCCGCCCGCGCGGCCAGGCCCCGCTTCCCAACCCTTCCTCCCTGCACCCGGCCCCACTACCTGGAAGCTGCTGGAATACACCAGCCCCTTGAGGGAGCCCTGGCGGCTTTCCACGCCCGCCAGCACGGCCGCCGCCGCCGCGTACAGCCCCATGCTGCCGCTTCGGCACAGTCTTTACAACACTGTCGCAAAGCTCGGTCTGGCTTTGCGGCCGCTGCAATGTCCCGCGCAGCCGGGTTTCCGGCGTCAAAAGGCACGGTCCTTCGGTAGACTCCCGGGAAGGTAGCTGCTTTCCGTTTTCAGCATCTGAAAGTTAATTCTATAGCCGGGCGTGGTGGCTCACGCCTTTAATCCCAGCGCGCGGGAGACAGAGGCGGTGGTGAGTTCGAGGCCAGCTGTGTCTGCATAGTGCCAGGACAGCCAGGGCTACATAGTGAGACCCTGTCTCAAAAGACCAAAAAAGGGGGGGGGGGAGTAATTTTACCTAATTCCGTAGCTACTTGATAGTTTTTTAAGACCGTGACTTACTCTGGGACACAAAATGTACCCCAGACTCGCCGTCCTGCCTCAGCCTCCTCCAATGATAAGATGAAAGACTCAGCAATAAATAAAGCACAGCCTAGATGCCTCTACTGAGAGGCTGGGGTGTGGCTCAGTGGTAGAGCACCTGCCTAGAATCCCCCAGTGAGGGGCTGGGGTGTGGCTCAGAAGTAGATTACCGGCCTTAAATCCACTAATGTGGGGTAGGAGATGCGGTTCAGTGTGAGCGCCCACCTAGTGAATGTGGGGCTCTGGGATTCCATCCTCAGCACTGCAAAAACTAGACTAGACTATTAAACAGTGTGCTTTTAATAGGGCAAAGATTGCTGCTGGAGGTAGAGCACTTGCCTAGCATTTGCAGATCTCTGGAATCAGTCCTCAACATTGATGATAATGATGAGGAGGAGGAGGAGGAGGAGGGATGGTGATGTAACTCAGAAGAGTGCTTGCCAAGAGGCAGACAGCCCTTGGTTCCAGTCCCTCCACTGAATAAGCCAGGCATAATGGCACACTCCCCGTACCCCAGCACTCAGGCAGGAGGATCAAGAGCTCAAGGTAATCTAGCCAGTTGTGGTGGCACACGCCTTTAATCCCAGCACTCGGGAGGCAGAGGCAGATGGATCTCTGTGAGTTCAAGGCCCACCTAGGCTACAGAGTGAGTTCCAGGAAAGGCGCAAAGCTACACAGAGAAACAAACAAAAAAAGTTCAAGGTAATTTTTGGCTAGCCAGTTCAGGCCAGCCTGGGCTACATGAGACTCTGTCTCAAGATAATAGTCGTAGCTGGGGCTAGGAAAGATGGTTCAGCCATTAAGAGCACATACTATTCCCAAAACCTGTTAGGCAGCTCACAACCCTTTGTAACTCCAGCTCCAAGGGATCCTGTAACCTTTTCTGATCTCTGTGGGCACAGCACCCCCAAACACACCTAACTAAAACGAAAATATTAAAAACAGTAGTAATTTTTCAGCTGGAATCTCCAGCTGGTCCTATTCCAAACCCTGCCCTCTCAGAAAGATTGCCAGAAGTCCAGGCTCCTCCCCCAAAGCTGTAAGCGGCCCAAGACCACACCTACGGGGTATTTAAGCCCCCTCCTGTGGCCCAGTCATGTGATTTCTCCTGCTCCTATCTCCTGCCTCACATATGAGGGCTAGAAAGGTCACCTGGGAGTGCTAGCCCAATGAACCTGGTCTTTTTAATTCAGTTTGATCTAGCTTACTGCGTTGGGGGAGAAACCTAAAATTGGGGTCCAAATACCTTTCATCTTGGTGCCGAAATAATAGTAATTAATGAGAAAAATGTCAAATTTATTGTTTTTAATAGGTGTTTGAAGGGTCCAATGATAAGAATTAAGTATGTGTGGGACTGTTTCTATCCTCTGCTGGAAGAGTAGGGAGGGACAGGGTTGCTCAGGTTGAGTGGATACAGGACCTGGAAAGGTGGAAGGTAATACGCATACCCCCAGGTGGTGGGGAGGGGCCTATATTCCCTGCTAGAAATGTTTCAGGGATGTGCAGGTGTGAAGAAACTTCTCAAGCAGTCCAAACTTTCTTTTAAGACCAGCAGAACCCCTCAAATTCCTGTGTCTAGCAGGATGGGCCAACGGACAGACAGCACCTGGGCAGCCTATAGCTGTACGGGTGTGAGGTGTCCAGGCCCACTGGGTGGGGGCAGTACCATGGGCAGTGAGTTACTGCCCCTCTCATGCCAGCATGTGTCCAGGATGGGGTACAGCTTCCCCTGGAAGTCAGCCTGGAAGGTGTAGAGTATCCGCAGATCATCGGGGCGGTCGGCATCGAAGAAAGTGAGTTCGCCTTGCTCATAGTGTAAGTAGACACCAATGCGATGGGGGTGGCCAGCCACAGGCAGCGGCAGCCGTGGGCAGCCAAAAGCCTCGTACACCCGGCCCTCTTTCAGGCCTATCAGCCATACACCGTGCTCTGGGGACTTGCTCAGCTTGCCCTTGCGGCTGGCTGTGCCCTTGATGACTCCCAGGCGCCAATCACTCTTGCTACCCACCACCACCTCCCAGTAGTGGCGACCCCAAGAGAAGCCCTTGCTGGCCAGGACACAGGTGCTGTAGTCGAAGCGCTCAGGCTGGCTGGCCCGTCTCTGGGCGAGGAGGCCACACTGTACCACTGTGTTGCCTTTGGAGAGCTCCAGGAGAGGGTGGGCAGTAGCTGGGTCCAGCTTGAGAGATTCTGGAGCTGGAAGAGAAAGAGACCCGGGGTTGGTTCACAGAGAAGCTGCAGACCCTGCCCAGGAGGGGATGGCCAGCCTGAGTCCTTGAGTAGGGGAACAGCTGTGCTGACTCTGTGTCCCCAGGACCTGGAAGGGGCGGGCACAGGGCTGTGTGGATAGAGTGGATAGACGAAAGGATGGATGGGATAGGTTGGGGAAGTGGGTGAGATGGGCAAGCGGATGGATGATGCCTGAAGCACATCAGACATGGCCAGCGTGGAAGAGTTCTGCTCAGGGAGAGGTGTGTGCACCCGCCTGGCTTCTGCAAGTGCGTGTGCTTACACAACCATTCCCACACTCTCCTCACCACCGCCTGCAGGCACCCTAGAAGTTCTCTTTGTGCCTCTTGGTGCCATCAATGAATTGAAAGGGTGATGATTTGAAGCCTCACCTGGCAGAACTTTCCGGAAGAGTCTCTTCCACACAGTCAGTTTGATGTCGGCCTGGTGGAGTCCTGGCTTGAAGGATATCGGGCTGAACGTGCCTTCCAAAGGCCGGGCCTGCTGGACCTCTGCCCTGTGTACATGAGTTTCAATGGTGGGGGACTCTACATTAAGGCTGTCTCCCACCCTCCTTCCCTGTGGGAGTCCACAGAGGCAAATTCACCACTCAGGCCTCACATTCATGATACCACCATCCCTCTCCTCACACCTCCTTCCTAGGAACATGCCTGCTGCCTAGGATTGGGATTGTGGGGAGCCAAGGAAGCCCTGAGCGAATGCGCAAAGTACAGATGAAGTCTTGAGTGACTGTTATGGTTGACATGGGCATGGTCAGGTCAGGGACCTCAATGCCTCAGACCCATGGAATGGCAAAGCCTTCCCCCAGGGTGAGGCTCGGAGGGATGGCAAAGCCTTCCTCTTGTCCCAGTACAAATGTTGCCAGTGTGTAAAAGTCCAAGTGTTCACCAAAGATTGACCAGTGTGTGCAAAACCTGCAGCTTCCTCCTCCTAGATGTTAATGGTTTGAGACTGCTGACCTACAGACACCAACAGTATGTAACCACCACCACCCCCATGCTGCATATAATAAACATGCTGAGGTTGCAGGTTGCTTCGTAGTGGATGCCATCACCTCAGAGTGCTTGTCCCACCTGACACCAGCTTTCCTGTGTGTCTATGGACCTGCTCTTTCTGCATCCCCCTGCTGCCCAGGCAGGTTTCCAGAACTAAGCCACTCTGGATGCAGCGTGAGATGCTGCATGGCTGCTCTTACAGATGGTCTTGGAAAGTGTCCTCCACAGGCTCATGCCGTGAAGCTGGTCCCCAGATGGTAGTACTATCAGAAAGATGTGGGACCTGGCTGGTGGAAACAGGTCACTGTAGCAGGTCTTTGAAGGTCATCCCCACCTCTGGCTTCAGCCTTATCTCTCAGCTCCCTATCTGTCACCATGTGAACAAGCCCACGCTCTCACTGCCGTGAATACTGCCACACCTTCTTGGCTGTGATGGACTGAAGTAAACATTGCCTCCCTTATGTCATTTGGTCTCAGGGAGACAAGGCTACTAATACAACAGTTGTTGACAGAGCACGGGTCTGGGGAACAGGAGTCTAACTTTCCTGGGAATTGTTAGAGATGCAGACCCTTGGGCTCTGCCCCTGATTGGCTGATCAGAAACCGATCACCCTGGTTTAGTTGTATAACGTGTTTTAGCCAGCCCTCCAGGCAGGCGTTGCTAACATGCGCTGCCACCAGAGACCCTCTACATCAAGTGACTTGATTGCTCACTGTAGCTGTGAAGGATTCTGCTTCCAGCTGAGCTAGGCACATTGTCCGTCTGTTCATTTCCATAAGTGCCTTCTAGGCACATGGCCCCAAAGAATAAAGGAACCACAGACAACGAGGAGGGCAGGCTGGGAGATAGCTCAACGGTAGATTGCCTGCCTAGCAAGAATGAAGACCTGAGTTCAGTCCCCAGAACCCACATGAAAGAGCCAGTCATGGTGGCTAGAGAGACAGCTCACTGGTTAAAAACACTTGTCGCTCTTGCAAAAGACCTGGGTTCGGTCCCCAGCACCCACATGGCAGATGACAACTATCTGCAACTCTAGTTCCAGGGGACCCAATGCCCTCTTCTGACCTCTTCAGGCACCAAACACACAATGGGCGCACAGACATACATGCAGGCAAAACACTCATCACATAAAATAAAAGAATAAATCTGAAAAAGCCAAGCGTGGTGGTACAGTAAATGCTGGGAAGGCAAAGACAGACAAATCCCTGAGGCTCTCTGGCTGGCCAGCCTGGCCTACTTGGTGAGCCCCAGGCCAGTGAGAGACCCAGTCTCAAAAAACAAAAACAAAACAAGGAAGATGGTATCTGAAAACAACAGCCAGGGCTGTCCTCTGGCCTCCACACCTATAAATGTGCATGCACAACACACACATAAAGAAAACTGGGAGAGGCTGGAGAGATGTCTCAGTTAAGACATTGCTACTCTTTGAAAGGACCCAGGTTTGATTCCCAGCACCTACATGGCAGCTCACAACTGTGTGTAACTCCAGTTCCAGGGAAGCCAATGCTCTCTTATGGCCTTTGTGGACACTTCACACAGACATACATACATGCAAAACACCCATACACATAAAATAAGAATTTAAAAAGAGAAAACGAGGAGCTCTACATCCGCAGGGTGTGAGGAGGAAGGTTCAGAAACTGTTGAGTTTTCCAGCACTAACATGAACTCACTCCCTTCCCAAGGTCCAAAGAGCATACCTCAAGGGCCCTCATTCTGGCTTTGCCTGCCTGGTACATCTCCCTCTCCACTTCCTCACACATAACAGTTGACTCCACAGCAACACTGAACACTCTGCGGTCTGCACACCACCTTACCCCCATTTCTCGAGATGGCTCCCACGCTGCATGCCTGCACACCACAGCCTTCTCAGCTGTCACCCCTATATGCCTCTGCCAGTCCCTGGCCATCGCCTCCTCCACTGCGTTTCTATAGCTTGAGGCAGTATCTGTTGCCATAGTTACCACAGGGATGGGACCAGTTTTTCCTCTACATGACTAGTCTGTGAGAACCCTGATGGCAGGCACTTGACTTCTTTTCCTTGGGCAGAGCCACACGTTGGGAGCAGCTTAGGGTTAGACCACATGGAGGGACCATGGGGATGAGACGCCTGTGCCAGCAGACACTGGGCACTGGCTGACCTCTCTCCCAGCAGCTTCAGTTGAGGTTGTTACCTGGAGGCCATGGCGTGGAACTTCTGGAAGAAAGAGAAGGACAGGGGATTACTGCTGTGTCGAAACTGCATCGTTAAGGAGAGGGCTGGGGACCACACTCTTGGCCACTCACCCGGATGAACTCATGGTGACTCTCATTACCAAACTGCTCCAGCACCTGCTCGGCCTGGGTCAGTCGCTCCTGAGTACCCTGGGCCTGCTCCAGCTGCATGTCCAGGGAGGCCACCAGGCCACGTGTGTGACCCTCTACGCCCTCCAGGCAGCGGGCCTTCTCTTCGTCCACCAGGTGATGCAGCTCCTGGAACTCTCTGCGGATCACCCAGCTGAAGACATCGGACTCATTCTAAGACAAGGAGGGCCAGTCATAGTGCAGTCACAGCTCACCTGCTGGGCTGGGGGTGGTCTCGGCATCCCCAGGACCTTGTTTTTCTGGCCTATCCTGAAGGGGGCTCAGCCTACATGCCCAGTGGGTTGATGATAGCTGTGAGTTCATGTCGTGACGGGGGAGCCCTAGAAATGACCCGCTCCTATTTTATGTATATGTATATGTGTATATATATATATATATATTTACTTTTTGCAGTACTGGGGATTGAACCTAGGGCTTCATGCATGCTAGGCAAATACCTTACCCTACTCCTGACCCTCACCCTCACCCTCACCCTCACCCCATAACCCAAAAATAGCCAGTGTGCAGCTCTGGTTGCTGATTCAACTGAGTCTTAGTGATTTTGCTGAGTCTCTATTTGGAGCTTTACTGAAATATGTTTGGCTATTTTTACTGAGTCATGGTTTGATTTTTTTTTAGCTGAGTCATGGCTTAATTTTTTTTGTCAAGTCATGGTGTGCTTTTTGTTGAATCATGGTTTGCCTTGGCTGAGATATGTTTGGCCTTATTTATTTATTTAGGTTTTTAAAGACAGGTTTTCCCTGTGTAGCCCTGGATGTCCTAGAACTCACTCTGTAGACCAGGCTGGCCTCAAAATGTAGAGTTCTGCCTGCCTCTGCCTCCCAAGTGCTGGGATTAAAGTTGTGTGCCACTGCGCCTAGTTTATTATTATTTTTTTCTTTGTGCTTAGTCATGGTTTGCTGTTTTACTGAGTACCAGTTGGACTTTTGCTGAGTCAACACTGGATCATCAGTGCACATCTTGCTGTGTCAGAAATAGGCACTGAGGGTGGGTGTGGTGGCATGCACCTTTAATCCCAGCACTTGGGAGGCAGGGCCAGGTGGATCTCTGTGAGTTCGAGGCCAGCCTGGTTTACAGAGTGTAGCCAGGGCTACATAGAGAGACCATATCTCAAGAAGAAAAAAGAAATGGGCATTGGCATTGGTTTCTAGGTCTCTCTCTCTCTCTTTTTTAATTTATTTATTGGAGCTGAAGAGATGGATCACCATTTAAGAGCACCTGTTGCTTTTGCAGAGGACCTGGATTCAATTCCTAGCACCTACAGGCAGCTCACAACTATCTGCAATTCTAGTCCCGGGGGATTTGACATCCTCTTCTGTTCTCCATGGGCATGAGAAACACACATGGTGTAATACATGCATGCAGGTAAGACACTTATACATATCAAAATAATCTATTTTTTAGATCTATTTTATTATTTTATGAGTGTTTTGCCTGTGTGCATGCATATATACCACGTGTGTTTCTACTAGTGCTCATGCAGGCCAGAAAGAGGGTGTCAGATCCCCAAGGACTGGAGTTACTGTTGATTGCGAGGTGCTGTGTTGGTTATAGGAACTGAACTTGAGTCCTCTACAAGAGCAGGAGGCATTCTTAACAGTTATGCCATTTCCCCAGCCTCTGTGGAACTGTTTGGGAAGGATTAGTGGGTGTGGCCTTGTTGGAGAGGTGCATAGAGGTTTCAAAAGCCCAGGCCAGATCCAGTGTCTGTCTGTCTGTCTGTCTGTCTGTGTGTCTGTCTCTGCCACCCCTTCTGCCAACTGTGAATCAGGATGTAAAGCTCTCATCTACTGCTCCAGTGCCATGCCTGTCTACTTCCTGCCATGATGACCATGGACTAACCCTCTAAAACTGTAAGCAAGTCCCAATTAAATGCTTTCTTTTTATAAGAGTTGCCTTGATTATGGTGTCTCCTCACAGCAATAGAACAGTAACTAAGACAAGGTCATATAAATTAAAACTGTCAAGTTAGGCCAAATTCATTTTAGTCCACAATGTAACTGAAACTCTAAAACAGAAGATAAAATGTGTATGTGATTAAACATTCTTAGAATGTTGTTTGCTTGATCACTGTCTGGTTCCACAAAATGATCCAAGAAGTCCCTATTGCTTGGGGGAAATAAACTGCCCCTCAGGACATGGTGACTTCTACTCCAACCTGCAACCCAATGAAGAAATAGCCTCACTTGGGGACTGATCTTTCTAGACTCTACTGTTTCCGGAATTCAAGAATTAAGACAGTCACTTGTCTCTGTGCTTTCAGATCAAGCGATTAATATCTTTCCTGCAGAATTAAGCAAAGAAAAGTGAGATTAACAAAAGCACAGACACAAAGTAACAGATGTTAAGACTTTACCCTGTGTTGGCTCCCTTAGGAACTCAAAATGAACAGTAAACTTTTAAACAAAATTAGTTTCTAAATGCTTGTTATAATAAGATTTGTTTATTTATTATTTAACTAATATTTGACAAATTTGTTAATTTAGATGTTATTTTATTTAAATTTTTTTTAGTTTTATGTATTTATTATGTATACAGTATTCTGCCTGCATGTACACCAGCCGCCAGAAGAGGGCACCAGATATCATTATATATATGATTGTGAGCCACCATGTAGTTGCTGGGAATTGAACTCAAGACAGCTAATGCTCTTAATCTCTGAGCCATCTCTCCAGTCCTGTTATTTTATTTTTTATTTTCTTTTCCTTTTCTTTTTTTTTTTCTTTTTTTTTTTTGAGACAGGATCTCTACATAGATCTGGCTGTTCTAGAACTCATATAGACCAGGCTGCCCTGGAACTTATAGAGATCTGCCTGCCTCTTCCTCCCGAGTGCTGGGATTAAAGGCGCTCATGACTAGAAGTTATTTTTTAAAACTATCTCCAGGACTGTTTTGTTTGCATTTATAGATGTTACACATTTAAGACATAATACATATGTTCTCTGTGTTTAAGCTACAGTTTCCTAAGTTTCCATTGAAATATAAAGTTGTTTTATTAGTAAAAATAGTATGGGTTTACAAAAATGTGCTTAGAGAACAAAGGTTTTATCAGATAATTGTTCATGGTTTCCACTGAGCTCATCAGACTTCTAGTTAGGAAACTGAGTCCTCACAGAGTTAAGGTTTATGTAGAAACATGTCTTTGTCAAACTTTATCTAAGTGAATCAACAGCTAAGTTTGAAAGCACTGTTTGTTCTTAACTACTGGTGTAAGTGACCTTCTGAATGTTCAATAACCATACTGGACGGCCAAAGCCAATAATGCTACGGGGCTAAAACGACAGCCGATACTTTGGCCCATGTCCCTGTGTCAGCTACATTCCAGGAAAGTACAGGCTTGCTTCTCAAAGGGTCCTGAAGCTTGGGCAAGTCATGCATCCTCATTCTCTTGACCAAAGAGAGCAGTGGAGATCCAGGGTTTACACTCTCAAGAATGTACATCCTGAAAGTAAGGGTAACCCCAGAGTGAACTGTCCTCAACACTTCTGAGGGAAGCCACCTAGTCAGCAAGACCCTGAATCCATCCCACAACATGATTGGTAGAGGACAGATTAAAGGAACCAGCCAAGGGCTCCTCCCCAGACGCTAAAAATGAGCTTCAGTTGACTTTGAGATTAAAAATAAAGTGGGTAAATATTTGGTACATGGTCTTAAACACTCAATTTTTTAAAAAAATAGGATAGCTAAAGAGTAAAATGATTTGTAATAACACAAAAGAGAAAGAACTAGGGTGAGGTGTGGTGACGCACGCCTTTAGTCCCAGCAGTGTGATCTCTGTAAGTTCCAGACCAGCCTGGGACTTACAGTGAGACCCAGTGTCAAAAACAAAACAAACACACAAACTAAAAAGGAAAAAAAGGGGGGGGGAGTTAGACTGTAGAAAGGGACAGGCGTTACACGCTTCCCCACCGAACCCTAAATGTGAGCTACAAACACAAGGACAATGGCAGCCACCCAGCTATAATCAGAGTAAAGGACCCTCATGTTCTTCCTAGCTTAAAAAAACCTCCATCAGCCGGGAGGTGGTGGCGCATGCCTTTAATTCCAGCATTTGGGAGGCAGAGGCCAGTCTGGTCTACATAAATAGATCCAGGACAGCCATGGCCACACAGAGAAACCCTGTCTAAAAGAAAAAGAAAAAGAAGACCAAACCTCCATCATCTTCCTCCTAAGGCTCAGAACTGAGTGAGAGCATGTGTGACATTCCTGTCCCTTCTCTGCCACTCCTAGCCCCCAACGCCGACAGCTTCCTGTCCAGGCTTTCGTTCCTCAGTACCCCATGATCGCTACCAAGGACAAACAGACACAGGTGGCACCGAAGTATGGAGGAGAGCTGGGCCCAAGCTTGGGGACTTTATCTCGGGGATTCCAGTCCTGCCTTATCACAGCCTCAAAGGACACTGAACAAAAGCCAACTTGGAACCAGTTCTGACACCTGGCTCCAATTTCCTTATAAGGAATGGGACCTCCCCCCAGCCACCAGGGTATTCTTTGAACTTGGCTTTGTACAGAAGGCACCCTTTTCTGTAAAGGGCAAATTAGAAAAGGGCTTGGGAGGGGGGGTGGGGGGCGGTTCAGTGCTTAGAACTCTGTGCTCACCTCGACTGTACAGGGCTCCAGGTTGATTTGCAGCAGGACAAAAACAAAATCAACTAAAAGCTCAGAAAATTTGGGTCAGGGACAGAGCTTAGTAGTACCTAGAATCCCCCAGTGAGGGTCTAGGGTGTGTTTTAGTGGTAGAGTACCTGCCTAGAATCCTCCAGTGGGGGGCTGGGGTGTGGTTCAGTGATAGAGCACCTGCCTAGAATACCCCAGTCAGGGGCTGGGGTGTGGCTCAGTGGTAGAGCACCTGCCTAGAATCCCCCAGTGAGGAGCTGGGGTGTGGCTCAGTGGTAGAGCACCTGCCTAGAATCCCCCAGT
>CABHPH010126282.1:18366-52339 GCA_902168325.1 Peromyscus nudipes | reverse complement strand
GGGGGGGGGGAGGCAGCGTCCATCACGTGCGTTTCTCGTGCGCAGCACGCGCCCGACCCGGGCCCCGGGGCCTGACTTCCGGGCGTTGCTTCCGGTGAGGCGTTTGGCGACGACCGTTGAGCGGCAAGATGAGCGTCTTCTCGCGCCTCAGGAACGGAATCCCGCCGTCGCGAGACAACTGCCAGGTGCGGAGCGGAGGAGCGAGGGGGTCGGGGGAACCTGGGGAGCGCGAGGTGGGGAGCACCCGGAGCGCGGCCATGGGGGGCAGCACCCGCGGCCCCGGAGCCCTGGAAGGGGACGAAGTCCTGGGCCAGGTGAGGGCGGGAACAGGGACACCGGCCCGGGGAGGCGGCCGCGGCTCTCACCCCTGAGGCCTGTGGCTTTCCCTCTCTCTCTCTCTCTCAGTCTCCCTACGAGCGATTGAGTCAGCGGATGCTGGACATTTCTGGGGACCGAGGTGTGCTGAAAGATATCATCCGAGAGGGCGCTGGCGACCCCGTCACCCCTGATGCTTCCGTGCTGGGTAATGGAGGCCGCTAGGCTGCTTCGTCCCTGGGAAACTGCGGTTTAAGTTCTGTTTGGTGTTTTTGTTTTTCGAGACAGGGTTTCTCTGTGTTGCTTTGCGCCTGTCCTGGAGCTCACTCTGTAGCCCAGGCTGGCCTCGAACTCACAGAGATCCGCCTGCCTCTGCCTCCCGAGTGCTGGGATTAAAGGCGTGCGCCACCCCGCCCGCCTAAGTTTTGTTTTTGTTTTTGTTATTGTTTTTGTTTTTTTGAAGCAAGGTCTCATGCAACCCAGACCGGCCTCTTAACTGCCCGTGTAGCTGAGGATGATCTTGGAACTCCTGACACTCTTTGTCTCTACCTTTTGAGTGCTGGGATTGTGGGTGGGCAGGACTACATTTTATGTGGTGCTCGGGACAGAGCCCAAAGCATTTGTGCATGCTAGGCAAACCCTCTACCAACTGAGTTATATCCCCAGCCCTGTCGTTTGTCTATGTTGTTTTGTTTTTGAAACGGCGTCATAAAAATAGCCCAGACCGAACTCCAACCTCCTGTGTATTAGAGGATGACCTTGAAGGCCTGATCCTTCCTCTACTTCCAAGTGTTGGCGTCACAACCGTGTGCACCAATCTACTTGGTTGGTTTGGTTAGGGTGGTTGTTTTTGGAAGAAGGAACCAAACTGAAGCCATTTTTGGATAGAAATTCCGCTTTGAATTAAGGGTCAAATGAAGTTTAAGTTCCCAAGACCTCCCTGGGTAACTGATATCCTGCTTGGCAAGGTGAGACAAGAACAGTCACCGCCCTTGAGTAAACCAACCAATGAGAGTACATAAGTGTACCACAGAACAGTTCTGCTAGGAAAGTCCCCTACCCCTGAATCCTGATTGGTGGAAAAATGCAACTCTAATTTGGCACAGACGTTTGTAGTTCTCAGGCATAAAAGGTCTGTAACATTCTGGCTTGGGCGATTCAGTTCCTGAGTCTGTTCTGCGTCCCTGATTGATTGGTAGTGGCTTGATTACAACACAGTTTTGTTTTTTACATTGAGTTGGTGTGAGTTGTGTTGGCTCCAAGTGAAGCCCATAACACTTTGTTTCAAGGTGCTGGGATTGAACCCAGAATCTAGGTGTCTTCAAGTATGTGATTTCATATTTCCAAAATATGGCATTTTATAGGACTGGATGTGCTTCTTCTAAATGGAGAAGGTTTGGTTTTTAAGAAGCAGTCTCATATATCCCAGGTCAGCCTCAAACCCTGTGTAGCCAAAGATGACCCAGAATTTCTGATCCTCCTGCCTCTACCTCCCAAATGCTGGGATTACTCATGTACGCCACTATGTCTGGTTTATACGGTGTTGGGGTTGGAACTCTGGGCCTCATGCATGCTAGTCAAACATTCTACCAACTCAGCTACACCCCCAGTCTTTGTTTTATTTTTTGTTGGTTTGTTTGTTTTTGAGACAGGGTCTCATTGTATATAGCCCTGGCTGGCCTGTAACTCCATATGTAGACCAGAATATATGTAGAGCAGGCCACCCTTAAACTCAGAGATCCACCTGTCTCTGCCTTCATAGCGCTGGAATTAAAGGTGTGCACCACCAAGTCCAGCCCTTTTTTTAAAAAAAAATACAGGATCTCCCTATATCCCAGGCCAGCCACTCTTGCCTGCCTCAGGGTTTTAAGAAGTAAAGCAGGCTCCTGATCTCCCCTTTTCCTATACCACTGTGAGCAGTGAGCGAAGGCTAATCAGGAGAGCCCTTGAACCTCAGTGCTGAAAGTCAGAACCCCACAAGAAGCTTTCCTGTGGGTCTTGGTGCCAGGCAGCTCTAACTCATTTAATTCTTTTCTTTCCCTAGACAGGGACTCTTGTGTCTGGTGCTAGCATAGAATTTGCTATATAGCTGAGGCTGCTCCTGTCTCCATTTCTCAAGTGCTGGGATTACAGACATGGACCACCATGCTCCGATAATTGTAGTGTTTCCCTGTGTTAGTGATAGGATGGCTCTGGGGGTGTCTTTGAAATATTTTCCTCACACTCGTGCTTTTTTCTTTTCCCCTCTGCCCTAGTGAAATATTCTGGATACCTGGAGCACATGGACAAGCCTTTCGATTCTAATTGCTTTAGGAAAACACCTCGGCTGATGAAACTTGGAGAAGGTAAGGTCATCTGGGGTCATCTAGTCAAAGGAAGGCATGACGTGTTTTAGGATTGTCACAGTGTCCAGAGAACAGGTTCTTACAGTTGGTAGCTGAGCTTAGATTTCAGGGAAGCTCCCAGATTATCTGTCAACTTTTCTTCTTGGGACTTTATTTTTAAGTGATAGCCTACCTTGCTAGGTTATCATGGCATCTAAGTTACCTTTTGGGAATGTTTTTCTATTCCTGATTTTTTTTAATTTTATGCATATGTTGCCCATATGTATGAATATGCCCAGTACCTACAGAGGCCAGAAGAGGGTGCCAAGTCCCCTGGAACTGGAGTTAGACAGTTGTGAGCCACCATGTAGTTACTTGGAACCAAACCCAGTGAGTGCTCTAACTGCTGAGGAATCTCTCCAGCTACAGGGCATCTTTTAAGACAGAATCTGTGCAGCTCACACTGACCTTGAACTCAGAAACCTCCTGCCCCAGCTCTGGAGTGATGAAATGATAAACATGAGCCCTCCACCTGGATCCTCTGAGCACTTTTCCTTGTGTGTTTATGAAATGAATGCAGTGAATACTTACTCCCCAGCGTGTGCGGTGAAACAAGACCTCGTAGGACCTGGGAGAAGGGCTCAGTCAGTAAAGCGCTTGCTCTGCAAGCATGAGGACCTGCTTTCCGTCCCACAGAGTCCACCCTTACAAACAAAATGAAGCTGGGTGGCGGTGGTGGTGCACGCTTTTAATCCCAGCATTTGGGAGGCAGAGCCAGGCGGATCTCTGAGTTCGAGGCCAGCCTGGTCTACAGAGTGAGATCCAGGACAGGCACCAAAACTACATAGAAAAACCTTGTTTCAAAAAAAAAGCCAGATGTGATAGTGTGTGCTTATAATCTCAGTGCAGGGAGGCAGAAACAGATGGATCCCTGGGGCTCTGACCAGCCAGCCTAGCCTACTTACCAGACTCCTCCAGGACAATGAGAGATCCTGTCGCAAAAGGCAAGGTGGATGCCACCTGAGGAGTGACAGCTGAGATTGTCCTCTAGCATCCACAGCAACACATATCTCAAGAGACCGTGCTCAGATGAATGATGAGAACCCCATCCTTGTGGACCTTACTAGGGTGGGGGAGGTTGACCTCTAGTCCACAAACTAACCTCATAGAATTGAATGAAACATGGAGCTATGGGGTGTGTTCTGGCTTTGCTTAATGAAATTATAATTACCTTTCTTCTGGCAGGGCCACAGGCACTACATGGAACAGAAGGCTAGAGATGAGAGGCCTGAGGTTGGAATAAGATCTCAACTAGGGGAGTGGAGAGATGGCTCAGAGGTTAAGAGTACTGCCTGCTTTTCCAGTAGACTGGGTTCAATTTACAGCACCCACATGGTGGCTTACAACCATCTATAACTCCACTTCCTGCCCTCTTCTGGTGTCTGTGGGCATTGCATGAATGTGGTACATACAGGAAAAACACATACATAAAAAAACACATAAGGATAAAGGGAAAAAAATCTTTAAAATTTCAGAGTAGACCACAGGCATTGAGGGCAGAGATCTTCAAAGAAAGAACAGACTATGTGACAGAGATGGAGCCTGCAAACGCTGGCATTTGGGGAAAGCAGGACAACAGAAACAACTGAGCATTGAGTTGGGGCACCCGTGCAAAAGACTTGGGTTGGCACATACACTTGGAGTAGGGAGAAACTGGTGGCTTTGAATGGGATGCTGGGTGAGCCTCAGTTGAGTTCACTGTCCTTTCTTCCAGATATTACACTCTGGGGCATGGAGCTTGGACTTCTAAGCATGCGCAGAGGGGAATTAGCCAGGTTCCTGTTCAAGCCAACCTATGCTTATGGCACCCTGGGGTGCCCACCCCTCATCCCTCCAAATGCTACTGTCCTGTTTGAGATTGAGCTGATTGACTTCCTTGATTCTGCTGAGTCAGACAAGTTTTGCGCACTTTCAGCTGTAAGTTCAAGACCTCAAGATTTTCCGGTACTTTCTAAAGGGAGAGGGATTGGATTGTGTTTGGGTGGTTCTGTTAGATCACCTGCCCTGGGTTCCACCCAAGCCTCCTGCACAGTGGTGTCTGCTCTCCTCTGTCTAAGGTACAACATGCCAGGTAGTGTAAGGTATAGATTAGTTCTGTATTAGCTGTTTGCTGTTTAGTCGCCCTTTGCTTAGTTTTCACTACAAGGTAGTAACTGCTTTTCAGAAAGGCACTGGTAGCTTATAACAAAGGTGATTGAGGCTTGGAGATATAATTCAGTGATAGTTCTTGTCTAGAATCTGCCACTGGTGGGCTGGGGCTGTGTAGGTCAGTGGTAGAATGATAACATTAACAAGCCCTAGCTTCCATCCCCAGGACCGTAAAAACAAGCTAGAGAATTGGTCCCTCCTTGAGAATGAGAGGCTTTTACTAACTTGACAGGATAACTGTGACGTGAGGTACAAGCTGAGACAGTCTCAGGAAAACTGGGGTAGAGAGCCACAGTCCTCATAACCCAAGCCTTGGTTTCCTATGCAGCCTTTCACTCCCCCAGCCTGTAGAAGCAGAGCTTGTAATCCCATCAGCAGTCACGTGATGCTGTCCTCCACTGACTGCACATGGTGGTCGCTGTGCATCCATTCCAGGCTTCGCTCCCCCATGTGACTGGTCTTCACACTAGCTGTCAGTGCCTCAGTCGAGTGTGTCACCTTGTCCACATCGTTCCACAGACTAGACGATCCTGCACTCACCCAGGTTCAGATTTGGGGCTCTGGGTAGGGTTCTGCGGGCAGTTCTGATATGAAGCCAGTTTAGCAGCATGAACACATAGAACCCCCAGGGCCCTGAACCAACAAGGAACTGGAATAGTCTTGTTGAGTAATTGGTGTGAGCTTGGCAGGCTCGCTCAGCTTCTGTGGATGCTTCTGCTTCTGGAGGAATCTGAGGAGGATCACAGCAGCCACGACACCCGAGCTGCTCTGTAGGTGGGCCTGTCACAGCACTCACCTGAGTGGTCTCTGCACACACAAGGTCCAAGAGGGAAGTGTTGATGAGTGGAACATGGCTGCCATTGTGCCCCTGGGGCTTCTGGCTCCATGTCACGGCTCTTGGCTTTGCTCTTCAGGAACAGCAAGAACAGTTTCCGCTTCAGAAGGTTCTCAAGGTAGCAGCAACTGAGAGGGAGTTTGGCAACTACCTTTTCCGCCAGAATCGCTTCTGTGATGCCAAAGTGAGGTACAAGCGGGTAAGAATGCTCTGTAAGTGTGTGATCCAGAAACCTTTTCATCTTTAAAAACGTTTATGGGTATGGCTGTGCAATCTATGTATATGTCTGTGTACCATGCGCATGCCTAGGGACCACTAGGCCAGAAGAGGACATCTGATCCCTGAGAATTGATCCCTGGGAACTGGAGTTAGAGACAGCTGTGAGCCACCATGTGGTGCTGGGAATTGAACCTAGGTCTTCTGGAAGAGCAGACAATGCTTATAACCTCTGAGCCATCTCTCCAGCCCCAGAAAACTTAAGAACATAAGCTTCATCTCTTTGCTACTCTTCACAGGCAGCCATTAATAAGATCGCATTAAGCCAGGCAGGGGTGGCGCATGCCTTTAATCCCAGCACCCAGGAGGCTGAGGCAGGAGGATTACAAGTTCCAGGCCACCCTGGGCTTCTTAGCTAGACCCTGTCTCAAACTGAAAAAGGGGCTGGGGAGATAATTCAGTGAGTTAGAGTGCTTGCTTTATAAGCTTAAGGATCTGAGTTCAAATCCCAGGACCTATATAAAATGTTGGGCATGGATGCTGGGAAGATGGTGTAACAGGGAAGAGAACTCACTGCCCTTGCAGAGGACCAGAGTTTGGTTCCCAGCATCTATATGGCTCACAGCTCCCTGTAACTCCAGTTCCAGGGAATCTGAGGCCTTCTTCTGACCTCCATGGGTTCCTACACCCACATAGTACACATAAATTTATGGGAGGCAGAGGCAGGTGAATCTCTGTGAGTTCGAGGCCAGCCTGGTCTAAGGAACAAGATCCAGGAAAGGCGCAAAGCTGCACAGAGAAACCCTGTCTCGAAAAACCAAAAAAAAAAAATTATATAGGCATGCACAGTTACACATAAAAGATTTTTTTAAAGCCAGGTATGGCCACGTGTGTGCTGCAACCCCAGTCTTGTGGGAGGCAGGGACAAGAAGATCACTGAGACTTGAAGCCTAGCTCCAAGTTCAGTGAGAGAGCTTGTCTCAAGGAAGAAGGTGGAGCAGTGGTTCTCGACCTTCCTAATACTGTGTGTGACCCTTAATACAGTTCCTTCTGTATGGCGACCCCCAACCATAAAGTTACCTTTGTTGCTACTTCATAACTGTCATTTTAGTACTGTTGTGAATCATAATACAAATATCTGCATTTTCCAATGGTCTTCGGTGACCCCTGTGAAAGGGTCATTCAACCCCCAAAGGGGTCTCAACCCCCAGGTTGAGAATCCTTGAGGTAGAGTGATACAGCGGGACACCTGACAGGGGCACACAACCTACCCACACATGTACATACACCATACACACGTTATATACAGAGAAAATCCTTGTGTTAGAAATGACTGTGTGAGGGGCAGTGGGGGCTGGGTGATGGGAGGTGATGTTCTCTATGTTGATCTTTTTTCCTTTTGTTTTTCAAGACAGGTCACTCTCTAGCCAGGCTGTCCTGAAGCTCATGGTAATCCTTCCTCAGCCTCCCAAGTGCTGAGTTATAGGCATAAGCCACAAGCTTGACTTGGTCTGTTCATTTTGTGTGTCTCTGTTTGAGACAGAACATCACTGTGTACTCTTGTCTGACCAGACCTTGCTTTGTAGACCAGGCTGTCCTTGAACTCGGAGATACACCTGCCTCTGCCTCCTGAGTGCTGGGATATAAGGTGTGCGTCACCATGTCTGGCCTGTGTTTTTTTCTTGATGCTGTTTTCATGGGTATATTTGAATTATGAAAGTTCATTAAGCTATGCACTTACTTTTTTCTTACCTGTGTATATTATTTTAATTTGGTGTTTTAAGAATTACCTTCCTGGGGAGGTGGAAAAATAACTCAGTTGGTAAAGTGCTTGAAACCAAGCATTACAATCTGAGTTAGTCCTGAGAACCTATATTTAAAAAGAAAGAAAGAAGAGCCAGGTGTGGTAGTGCCTACTTGTAATTCCAGTATTGGGGAGACAGAGACAGGCAGATTCCTGGGACTCTCTAGCCAGCTAGCCTGATCTACTTGGCAAGCTTCAGGCCAATGAGAGACTGTCAGAAAAAAAAAAAATGAGGTGAATGGCTCCTGAGGAATGATACCTGAGGTTGTCTTTGGGTCTCCTCATGCACTTGCAGATACATACACCTATAGGTATGTGTATACACATGTAAGTACAAAAAATTCCCCATTACTGCTCCAAAAGTTTATTAATTAAAAAATTCTAGGGGCTGGAGAGGTGACTCAGCGGTTAAGAGCACTGGCTGCTCTTCCAGAGGACCCGGGTTCAATTCCCAGCACCCACATGGCAGCTCAAAAAAGCCAACTCCAGTTCCAGGGGATCTAACACCTTCACACCAGTGCACATAAAATAAAGTTAAATAAAGTATTAAAAAATCCTCATTCCGCCGGGCGTTGGTGGCGCACGCCTTTAATCCCAGCACTCGGGAGGCAGAGGCAGGCGGATCTCTGTGAGTTTGAGGCCAGCCTGGGCTACCAAGTGAGCTCCAGGAAAGGCGCAAAGCTACACAGAGAAACCCTGACTCAAAAAACCAAAAAAAAAAAAAAAAAAAAAAAAAAATCCTCATTCCAGCACCCCCAACCCCAGTTGTAGTTGATTTTTTCCATCGTGTTTGCCGTTTGTGAGATTTCCCATCCCTCTTACTCTGGAGACTGGTGTCACTCTGTGGCAGTCTGGGTCTCAAGCTATAGGGCTGGGGGGCAAGCAGGAATAGTGAGACAGAGGCCTGGCTCTCTGCTGTAGAAACAATACTATTCCACACACCATTAACAGCACCCCATCTGCCCATTCCAAAGTCAGTAGTCTTTTTTGTTCCATTTCTTCAGAAAACAGACCTCCTGGGCTGGGCATTCAGCTTAGTTGGGAGAATTGACATGCATGAAACCCTGGGTTTCATCCCCAGAATTGCATAAACCAGGTGCAATCCCAGGTTGGAGACAGGAAGACCAGAAGTTGAAGCTTGGGCTGCAGACTTCTAGTTAAGAGTGGGCTCAGCAGTTAAGAGTGCAGAAGATCCGAATTCTGTTCCCAGCACTCACACCAGGCAGCTCACAACTGCCTGTAACTCCAGCTCCAAAGGATATGTTATCTCTGGTCTTCACTGGCAGCTGCATTCATGTGCATATATACCAACAGACAAGCACACAGATACACATGCTTACACATAATTAAAAACAAGAAATTGAAGGTCATCCTTTGCTACATAGTGAGTTTGAGGACCTGCCTAGGCCTTACATTAGACCTTATCTCAAAATAAAAATAAATAAATAAGCCGGGCACAATGGTACATGCCTTAATCTCCCAGTATTTGGGAGGCAGAAGCAGGCAGATTTCTCTGAGTTCAGGGCTAGCCTGGTCTACATATTGAGTGAGTTCCAGGACAACCAGGGCTATATAGAGAAACCCTGTCTCAAAAAAGCAGGGATGGGGTGCTGAGGGGATGGTTCAGCAATTTAGAGCACTTCTTTTAAAGAGGACCCAAGTTCAAGTCACAGCACCCATATAGTGGCTCACAACCATTTGTAACTCATAAGTCCAGTTCCAGAGAATGTGACAACTCCTTCTGATCTCTGGGCACCAGGCACACATGTGGTACACATGCATACAGGAAAACATCCATACACACAAAATTTTTTAAAAATTACATAAAGAAGCCAGGTGTGGCTGGGCGGTGATGGCGCATACCTTTAATCCCAGCACTCGGGAAGCAGAGCCAGGTGAATCTCTGTGAGTTTGAGGCCAGCCTGGTCTACAGAGAGATCCAGGACAGCCAGGGCTATAGAGACTTTCTCAAAACCGTGTGTGTGTGTGTGTGTGTATGTATGTGTATGTATGTATGTGTATGTATATGTTTTTGTGTTTGTTTCTGTGGGGGTATGTGTGTATGAGAGTGCTGTTGCTGACGGAGCCCAGAGGCATGGGGTTCCCCCTATGCTGGACTTAACAGACAGTTGAGAGCCACCTTCTGGGAATCCAGCTTAGTCTTGGCTCTTGTTGGGTATACTGTCCTTACTCCTTTTGAGGCAAAAGAGTAGAGGATGCATGCCTTCTCCTGTTAGAAACCTTAAAACTAGACTAGAAACATGGTTTAGTGGTTAGAAGCGTGTATTCATCTTGCGTAGGACCTGAGTTCAGTTCCAGCATCCACGTTAGGAGACACAGACTCCAGTTCCAGGCAGGTGTCCTCTTCTGGCCTCCACAGGCACTGTATTCACATGCACACATCCTATCCCACACATGTACATAATTTAAAATAATAACTCTTAAAAAGAAGCCTCCTGACTTTAATATATTAACCTTGTGTCCTGAGAGCTGAATGAGTTTCTTTCTTAGGTTAGTAGTTCCATGTGACTGGTAAGGGTATAGGACGGTCCCTCTTGATCCTTTGCCTTCCCTCCTCTCCTCAGGCCTTGCTGCTGCTCCACCGACGCTTGGCAATCTGTGAGGAGCAGCACCTGGTGGAGCCCGCCGAGCTTCTGGTCCTCCTCAACCTGTCTTTTGTGTACCTGAAGCTGGACCGACCTGCCATGGCCCTGCGCTATGGGGAGCAGGCTCTGCTCATTGATCAAAGGAACGCCAAGGCCCTCTTCAGGTGTGGACAGGTGAGTTGAGGGTAAGTGCCTAAGAGAAGGAACTGGGGAGAGGGGCTGGGGCAGTAACTCACTCAATAAAGCGCTTGCCAGGTGTGCAAGCCTGGGAGCCTGAGCTCAGTCTCCAGAGTCCAGGATTCTAGATTGCTGCACTGAGGAGGCAGAGACAGGTTAGATCCCTGGGGTTTGCTGGCCAGTCAGCCTAGATGAATTGGGAGCCCTGAATCCCAGAGGAAGACCTTGTCTTGAAAATAAGGTGGACCGGGTGGCAACACTTGGAAGGCAGAGCCAGGCGGATCTCTGTGACTTAGAGGCCAGCCTGGTCTATAGAACGAAATCCAGGACAGGCACCGAAACTACACAGAGAAACCTCTTGAAATCCCTCCTGCCCACCCCCAAAAATAAGGTGGGCTACTCCCTAGAAGGAAGCCAGGTTGACCTCTGGTCTCCATCCACATATGCACATGTGCACTCCCACACAGAGCAGTTGGTCTCACTTGGGCCGCTACCACAAATGCTAATCCTAATCTAATGTTGTGTCCCTTCCTCACAGGCTTGCCTCCTTCTAACTGAGTATGAGCAGGCCCGGGATTTTCTAGTGCGAGCTCAGAAGGAGCAGCCCTGCAACCATGACATCAACAATGAGCTGAAGAAGCTGTCCAGGTGAGAGCTGAGGCAGCAGTGTGACCAGAAGTACAGTGAGAGGGGGCTGCAGGAGTCCCAGTCCAACCATCTGGACAGAGGACGGGCTAGGAGTGTTGTCCAAACTGGCTCAGAGGCAGCCATCCCACCCATACCTGCATACTCCTCCGCTCATCGTCCTGAACTGACTGCTGTGATTGGGGAAGTGTCACTTCTGAGCATGTCCCTCCTTCCTGTTGTAACACCCTGCAGATTGGCACTCCCTAGAGAAGTGGGTCCTGTAGCGTGACTATAATTACACCAAAATCATGGCATCCAAATTGGCCTCTCTAAGAGATAAATGTCCAGTTTCTAGAGATTGTAGTCCTATCTCAGGTAAAACAAAGTTGAAGATAGGGCCAGAAGGACAGAGCAGGCAAGGGCCTCCCATTCTGTAGGGAGCCCATAGGCTGAATTACTTTATTAATGGCTCTCAGATCTGTCAGCATTCTCCAATTACCAGACTTCTTTTTAATAACAAATACAGCCGGGCAGTAGTGGCGCATGCCTTTAATCCCAGCACTCAGGAGGCAGAGGCAAGCGGATCTCTGTGAGTTCAAGGCCAGCCTGGTCTCCAAAGGGAGTTCCAGGAAAGGCACAAAGCTATACAGAGAAATCCTGTCTCGAAAAACCAAAAAAAAAAAATAAAATAAAATAAAAATAAAAAAAATAAAAATGCAGGAGAATTTCAAGGGCTGGTAGATTCTTCAGTGTGTTGAGCATTTAACTGCTCTTGAACCAGCTATTCTAAAGCTTCTCAGGGCCATGGTTTTGTGCCCCATGTTGGGCACTAAGAGAGAGTGCTGTATACATGCATGCCAGGTATTAAGGGTTCCGAGCAGCTATGCCCCAGGGGCATGTACTTCAAGGTCATATGCAGGTGTAACCGTTTCCTGCTGCCTCACTAGGGCTGGTGCTTCAAGGTCATAGCTGGAGCAGCTACCCTCTCCAGGGTCCAGCACTCCCTAGAGGAGTGGGTCCCTGCAACTCCTTTGTGTGTATTTATGTGTGTAGGCCAGAAAACAACCTTGAGTGTTATGCTCAGGGTCCAGCAGTTAGATTGGGCTGGAGCCTAGTCCCAGAGATCATCCTGTCTCCCACCGCCCCCCACCCAGCAGTACCCCATGCTGGAATTACAGACACACTCCACTCACTGGGCCTGTTTTTTTTTTTTTTTTTTTTAAACATGGTGCTGAGGATATAAACTTGGGTCCTCACTTTACCAACTGAGCTATTTCTGTAGTCCCCCATGTGACCTTAAAAGGGTGTTAAAACTAGGTATGGTGGTCCACTCTAGTAGTCCTAGAACTTGGGATACTGAGGCAAGAAGATCACAAATGCAGACCTTCTAGGGTGTAAAATAAGACGCTGTCTCAAAAATCAGGGCTGGTGAGGGGGCTCAGCAGCTGAGTCTTTGGTATTCTGATCCCTAGGACCTACATAGTGGAAGGAGAGAGCTGGCCTGCAAGTTGTCCTCTGACCTCCATACATGGTGTGCACATGTACACACTAAGTAAATAAATGTACAAAAAGCCGATCTTCCACAATAAAGAAAGTCTTAAAATCGGCACTCAAGAAGCAAAGGCAGGTGAACCTCTGAGTTTAAGGTTACCCTGTCTACAGAGTGAGTTCCAGGACAGCCAGAGAGCCACACAGACCTTGCCTCGAAAAAGGAAAATTAATTTTTAAAAAGCTGTGCTTAGCAATCTACCTATTCTCAAAATCACCTGAAAGCCATTGTTCCTCATGGGTCTTTCTAGGACCACAAATGAGCTGTTTCTGTGTGACTCGTTCAAGTGAGAAGGACATTAACCTTTTAGAAATGTACATTTTGGGAGGTCAACAAAATGGTTCAATGGGTAAATGTTCTTGCTGCTAAGCCTGATGACCCGACAGTTCCTTCTTAGGACCCATATGATGGAAGGAGAAAACTGATTCCTGCAAGTTGTTCTCTGACCTCCACAAAGACACTTGAGCCCACTCCCAACACATACATGAATAAATGTAATTAGAAAAATGAAAAATGAAAGCTTTATTTAAAAAAATGGGACTTTTTCTGATTAGAGAAGCTGCATTTGCTGTAGAGAACCTGAAAACCATCTTTCCATGAGTTCTAGGACAGCCAACATTTTGTTTTGTTTTGGTTTTGGATTTTGGTTTTTCAAGACGGGGTTTATTTGTGTAGCCCTGGCTGTCCTGGAACTTGCTCTGTAGACCAGGCTGGTCTCAAAATCAGAGACCTACCTGCTTCTGCCTCCCGTGCTGGGATTAAAGGCATGCCCCACCATGCCTGGCAGACAGCCACCATTTCTAACATGTATTTTTTGATCTGCTTTGGTAAGATTCTCTCCTTAACATTAAGCATTCAGTCACCATTGCTGAGGTCTCTAAGCTGTGTGAATCATTTCCATTTGGATGCTGCTGTTCTTTTTGGGTTTCCTAGGAGCATCCTTTCTAGTATGGAAAAGGGTCCTCTCGGGTTAGATCTCGAATTTTGGGAGCCATTTCCATTCCATAAGGAATCTGACCATTCCTTAGCAAGAAAACCTCAAAGTGAGTCAGAAGTCACTTAGTACAAGGAATCATTTGACAAGACTTGGCCTGAGCCCACTGACAGTGGCTTCTGTGTTCCTAGCTGCTGTCTTTCCAAATGAGGGCCTTGTGTCCAGGGCTGTCCTCAGTGGGCTTAGCCTTGCCTGTCCCTGCGACTCTGCTGTATTGTCTCCATTGGCTGCTGTCCAATGCTCACTTCAGTGTCTGTTACCAGAGAATTCCAGCCACCAGATGTCACCTCCTGCAAACCTACAAAGCTTGCCTTTCTCTCCACAGCCACTACAGGGACTACGTGGACAGAGAGAGAGAGATGTGTCACCGGATGTTTGCTCCCTGTGGGAGCGGCTCCTCAGTGGGAGGAAACTAAGGTACAGGGCTGCACATGTGTGAGAGGATTCAGGGTTCTGTCCATTGGGGAAGATGTCCTCCTCAGCAAGTCTTGGTGACCAGTGGCTGTCTCCACTGAGGAAAGCATAGGACAAAACACACTGTTGCAGACTTCCCACAGAGTGGGTCACTGAGGGAGGACGACTTGGAGGTTACATTCCTATTTGGGAGGTCCTGAGCTTTCCCTTTCAAAAGACTTTTTTCATGGTTTGTGAAATTAAACTCTCTTCAAAGTTCCTTAGAACTGAAGCAATGAATGAAGTCGTTAGTGTGACAGTTTAACTGGGCTTGAAAGAGAAGAACTGAGTTTCTCTTTTTGTTACCGTGTTTTGGAGATGATTTCATGTAGTCCAGGCTGGCCTGAATCTCACTGTGTAGCTGAGAATGACCTTGAACTTCTGATCCTCCTGCCCCTACTGAGTGCTAAAATTATAGGCTTAGGCCACCACAGTCTGATTAGTGTAGTACTGGGGATGGAACCCTGGGCCTCCACCAACCAAGCCACATCCCCAGCCTGTTGTGGGTGTGTTTATGTTGTTTATGTGTGTTTTAATTACATGTTTGCGCATGTGTATCCATTGGTGTATTCACATCAGTGCAGATGCCTGTGAAAGCCAGAAGAGGATGTCACATCCTCTAGACTTGGATTTATAGGCAGTTGTGAACCGTCTGGTATGGGGCAAGGAACTGAACTCTGGTCCTCGGCAAGAGCAATATGTGTCTTACACACTGAGCCAACTCTCCAGCCCTTTGAGATAGGGTTTCCTTGTGTAACTCAGGTTTGCCTGGAATTCACAATTATCCTGTCTCAGCCTCAAGAGTAGTAGGCTTAAGCTGGGCAGTGGTCAACAAGGTGGGGTGGCATACACCTTTAGTCCCAGCACTTGGGAGGCAGAAGCAAGCTGATCTCTGTGAGTTCCAGGCCAGCCTGGTCTAGAGTGAGTTCCAGGACAGCCAGAGTCACATAGTGAAACCCTGTCTTGAAAAACAAAAGCAAAAAAACAAAACCAAAGAAGAGGAGGAGTATTACAGGGCTACACTATTATGCCTGGCTGCAGGCTGTGTGTGCGTGGTGCTGGGAGGATTGAACTCATGGCCTCACATATGCTAGGCAAGTGTAGGTAGGCAAGGTGCTCTATCCCTGAAAAACTCAGGCTTTTCTTCATCTGGGTTTTCCTAGAACTTGAAAGCCTCTGACCTCGGTTTACCTCTAACACAGTACTAAAAAAAAGACAAAAATCCCAATGTTGAGGAGTCGGTCTGTGTTGTGCTTTTTCAGTTCTGCTAACTACCAGGATTTAAGATGCCAAGACCTGAAAAGGCAGAACATGGCATTGCTGTCAGTCAATGGCAGCTTGTGATTGAGCAGGCTCAGGCAGAGTGTCCCCACAAGTACACAAGATAACCTTCCAGTCTGTTCTGCTATTACTTAAGACAATTAATGGGAACAGAGTTCCCTGCCTTAAACACCTGTTCAGCCAGGTCCAGAGCCCGCTCTCCTGAGAGAAGTTAAACAAGGAAGAAGGAGGAAGCAGCTGCTGAACGGGCTCCTGCGGGAAAGCTCGCCTTTGTTGCCCCTTCTGTCTACAAAAGCGGCTTGACAGGAGGGGCCATGAAAGGCCCATTCATCCGTGCGCTCATGCAGTCTCTAGCACTGCCGTCTGCTTGGCAGATGCCACCAGACAGCTCCTTTGCATGCCTGACTCTTTGACCCCATCCTCTAGGTCTTCGGGGGACTTCTGAACCACACTGAGACCAGGGACCTCTCTTCTTTGTCTCTTGTCACATTCAGTAGAGACATAAGACATCTTCCCAGACCTGTGGGTGTATGGATCTGTGTGACTGCATGTGTATGTACAGCTGCTTGCTCTCTCCCCTCTCTCTGTCGGTCTCTCTGTCTGTGTCTTGCATGCACGTCCCCATGACAGTCAAAGGACAGCCTTAGACACCTACCATTTGAAACAGTCTTTTCATTGGCCTGAAGTTTTGTCAAATAGGAGAGGCTAGCAGGCCAGCAAGCTTCTAGAGGTCTGCTTGTCTCCTCCACTCACCTTGCCATCACTGGATTATAGTATGCACACCATGCCTGGATTCTTATGTGGGTTCTGGGCATTAAACTCTGGTCTTACATGGCACTTCCTGGACTATTTCCCTGCTGCTTCCCTAGACTCTGCAGGACTTTGATCTGACATGCTCTGCAGACTGAGGAGCCGGTCCTTCCAGGGCCCAGCTGGGAACCAGGTCTTGGGAATCCCAGCTAAGCTGCAGGATATCCTTCCGTTTTCTGTGGCTGCTTTGTTCCCTGCATAGCTCCAGCTCTTGGGTGTTCATCCTTTAGCCATTAGTGATGGTGTTTGAGTCTCAAACAACAGTTGGTGTATTCCCATTCCTGTTAGCACTGCAGCGTACTTAGTTCTTGTCATGTTCCTTTGGCCCTGTTCTTCCATATGTGTGGCCTGGCCAGTCACTCATTTATTATTTTTCACATGTGAGAAAGTGTAGGGTCATGTGTAGAGATTGGAGGACAACTTGTGGGGCTTGGAACTCTCCTTCCACCATGGGTTCTGGAGATTGAACTCAGGTCAGCAGGCTTTCACTGAGGGGCTTTTCAGTGAACTGGAATGCCTGCCCACTGGCCAATAATTTTGCTTGTTTTTGTTTTAGTTTCTTTCGTATTGACAGCATGACCAAAGCAACTTATAGAAGAGTTTATCTCCAGGGCTTCTAGTTGCAGAGGATTAGAGTTCAAAACCATCATGTTGGGGAGCCTGGCAGCAGGAAGGCATCTGGTGCTGCAGTAACTGAGAGCTCACATCTTTTCTTGTTTTTTCTTTTTTTGAAACAGGGTTTCTCTGTGTAGTCCTGGCTGTCCTGAACTCACTCTGTAGCCCAGGCTGGCCTCAAACTCACAGAGATCCGCCTGCCTCTGCCTTCTGAGTGCTGGGATTAAAGGTGTGCACTACCACCACCCAGCTTTAGAGCTCACATCTTAATCCACAAGCGGAAGGCACAGAAAGACAGACAGAGACAGACAGAGAGAGAATGGTGAGGACCTGTTGAAACCTTAAAGCCCACCCCCAGTGAGACACCTGTTCCAACAAGGCCACATCTCCTAATCCTTCCCAAACAGTTCCACCAATTAGGGACCAAGCATTCAAATATATGAGCCTTTTGGGGGGCCATTCTCATTCTAACCACTACACTTTTGTTTCTTGAGATAAGGCCTCCCTGGCAGACCTAGAACTCGCTATGTAGACCAAGTTGGCCTCAAACTTGCAAAGATCTGCCTGGCTCTGCCTCCAAAGTGCTGGTTAGGTTGTCAGCTTGATGTGTTTATTTTGATGAGGGCCATTCTCTCTCTTAAAGGTTGATTTATTTCTTTGTGTATACATGTGCTCTGGGTGGGAAGGGTGTGCGAGCACATTGCATAGACAAGGCCAGAAAGTAACACAGGCTGCCTGTCTAAGTTAGGGTTTTATTGCTGTGAAGAGACACCATGACCACAGCAACTCTTATAAGGAAAACATTTCATTGAGGTTCAGACCATCATGATCATGCAGGGGAGCATGGCAGCATGTGGGTAGACATGGTGCTGGAGGAGAGTACTACATCTTGGGGGCAACAGGAAGTCGACTGACTCACCGGGCAGTATCCTGAACATAAGAAACCTCAAGGCCTGCCCCCACAGTGACACACTTCCTCTAACAAGGCCATACTCACTCCAACAAAGCCACACTTCTAATAGAGCCACTCCCTATGAGATTATGGGGGCCAAATGCATTCAAACTACCACAGTGCCCTGTTACTCTCCACTTAATCCTTTGAGACAGGACCTCTCCTTGAACCTGGCACTCTTATTTTCTTGGCTAGGTCGAAGCCAGTCAATCCCTGTGATTGTCTTGTCTCTGCCCTGCTTGGGGCTGGGTTACAGGCATGCATGGGATACTTGGCTTCTTGTTTAAGTGCTGGAGTCCAAACTCGGGTACTTGTGTTTGTGGGGCATGTGCTCTTAACTGTGGAGCCATCTCTAGCCTAGGAGCCCAAGCCTTACACTGTAGAAGACATGCTCACTTTAAGACTGGAGACCAGGGGGCTGGAGAGATGGCTCAGAAGTTAAGAGCACTGGTTGCTATTCCAGAGGTCCTGAGTTCAATTCCCAGCAACCACATGGTGACTCACAACCATCTGTAATGAGATCTGACATGCAGGCAGAACACTGTATACATAATAAATAGATAAATCTTTAAAAAAAAAAAAAAAAAAAAAAAAAAAAAAAGACCAGAGACCAGTCTTTTCTCATTTGTGCATTTCCCAGCCCTGGTGATGATTGAAGATACAGCATCCACCTACTTTGAAACATACTATAGCTCCTGCATTAGCTGGCAGGACTCTGTGATTACCGGTGACACAAAGCAATGGAGGACCCAACTGTTACAGTGATCCAGCTCCTGGGACGGGATGAACTTGACAGGAACAGACACTTTGATAGCCCTGACATGTCCTCTTTTTCTGAGGACCTCCGCAGCACCTGTCAGGAACATGTCCCTCTGAACTGAACCATACTTTGGGATAATCTCAGCCTGGCTGTAGCCCTACTAAGCTGAAATCAGCAACCAGTACTGCCCATGAGAGGAAACCAGCTTTAACCCTGAATACTCCCTTCTGGGTATTTACCCACAGAGGTAAACATGTTCACACACATACTTCTCTCGTGATGTGTGTGTGATGTGGGCAGGTCATAACTCAGAATGGCAGTTCTCATCTTCATCTTGAGACAGGTGGTCTTGTGTTTATTAGGTGTACACCAGGCTAGCGGGCTTCCAGCTTCTTGAGACTGACCTGTCTCCTCCTCGTAGGAGCGCTGAGCACTAGGACTGCAGGTGCTTATGCTGTGTGTCTGGCTTTTATGTGGACTATGGAATTGACACTCACACATGCACAGGGAGCTCTGTTCACCACTAAGCCGTGTCCCTAGCCCTCCATTGCCAGTTTGTAGTTTATCAGTTTGGGACTGTGGCTTTCTTGCCACATCATAAGCTTTGGTACTATGTCTTCCTCCTTTACCAACTGCATTCCCTCTGTCAGACTGTCTTCTGGTGTGCTGATCACCCAGAAAGACTGTGTCCTGTGCTCTGCACAAACAAGACTTCTGCTAACCAAAAAAGTAAACATTTATGTTTGTATCATTTTTTTAAAAAAGATTTATTTATTATGTATACAGTTTTCTGCCTGTATGTATGACTGCAGGCCAGAAGAGGGCACCAGATCTTATTACAGATGGTTCTGAACCACCATGTGGTTGCTGGGAATTGAACTCAGGTCCTCTGGAGGAGCAGCCAGTGCTCTTAACTTCTGAGCCATCTCTCCAGCCCCGTTTGTATCATTTTTATAACTTAGGTTTTTCCTGCAATTTCTAAATGCCCTTTCCCCTAAATAAACTGTTTGCCTGTATCATACTGTTTTGTTTGTGTGTGAGCGTGCACTGCTCATATGGGAGCTAAAAGTCAACATCAAGTATCTTCCTCAGTTGCTCTCTACCCCTAACCCCTTTTTTCTCTCTCTTTTTTTTTTTTTTTTTTTTTCTGGACAAGGTCTCACTATATAGACCTGGCTGTCCCAAACCTCTATGTGTAAACTAGACTGACCACTTGTCTCTGTCTCCCAGGCTCTGAGATTAAAGATGTACACTACCATGCCCATGCCCAGCATTCTCTACCTTATTTTTGAGACAGGGTCTCTCATGGAGTGTGGAATGTGCCACTTCAGCTCTCCTGGCTGACTAGTGAGCCCCAGTGACCCTCCTGTCTCCGATCCCAACACTGGGATTACAGACTCTCTGATCTCAGGTCCTCATGCTTGTATATAAACACTTCTTCACTGAGTGATCTCTCCAGTCCCTGTTCATCTGTTTAAAGCCCGTAGAGATGCTTGTGACCAAGCCTGATAACCTGAGTGTGAGTCCTAGGACCCGCAAGGTAGAAGGACAAAGTGGATTCCTCTGACTTACACACTGTGACTGTGACATACCCACACCCACTCCCACATCTCCACCTTCCACATACACAGTGTAAAATTTTGAAAAGTTCAGTGGAGTCACATCATCTATGATCTCCTTTTGTACAAGGACTTCCCTTCTGACAGTCTGTACAGATGGTTGGTTCTGTAAGCTGAGGCCCAGCTGGCATCATGGCCTCTTTTATCAGCTGGGCCAAATCCACTATTTCCTGAATCCCTTTTCTCGTTTTCTTTCTAGTACCTTGGGCAACTTTGGACATTGAATGCATCAGATAAGGAATAAACTGTGATGTGTGTGTGTGTGTGTAGGTGCATATACACACACATAGTGTGAAGGCCACAGTTCAGCCTCAGGTGCCACCCACCATTTTATTTGAGACAAAATTTCTCAGACCTGGAGCATCTAACTACAGCCTTCCTTAGGATTTAATGGACTTTGGCCTGACAATACTGGGCAGAGAAAATGGTCCCAGGCCAGATTTAAGATCTGTTCCATGTGACAGTCAGGTGAAGGGGGACAACTTTACACAAAGCCTGATTAAACTTGACTTCCATAGGCATGTACTTGTTTGTGTCACACTCCCCAAACCCTGGCACTGCTGTATGAATGTAAACCAGATCTCAGTTGTTTCATCCTCAGGAACTTCTCTAAGAGCATCTGAAGGATAAGAAGCAGTCTGTGTGTATTTTCTTCCCTTGCTTGGGATACTTAGGCCTGTGTGTTTTGACTTTTCTGTGTTATGGGTGTTCCTCAAATGTCTAGTTTCTTAGATAACATTTAACAGTTCAGAACGCACCAGTGGAAGCCTGTGAAGTAGCTCAGTGGTATGGTACCTGCCTAGCAGACATGAGTCCCTGGGTTCAATCCCAAGCATCACCATAAAGCAAATACAGTAAGGAGACTGTACCAGTAGAAAAGTTGGCTAGCAATTCTGTAGATGAGGCCAGGCATTTGGACTGAGTAGTCTTAAGGCTGAGCTGGTGAGAACCAGCCAGAATGCTTTGGGACCCCAAAAAACAGAAGGAAGAGGTTTGCATTAAATACCAATCCTGACACTAATATCCTTAATTTTCCTCAGAAGCATTTTTTTGAAGTAGTATATACAAGTACTTTTTCACTGTTTTTCTACTTTGTGGTGAAGATGAAATCTTGTATACATTTATTGATTATCTGTATTCTTTATGCAAATTTCCCACTGATCCTTTGTCCCTTCTTATATTGTTTATTTGTTGCTGTTTTAAAAACACCCTTTGGGGTCTGGAGAGGTGGCTCATTGGTTAAGAGTGCTTGCTGCTCTTTCCAGTTCTCAGCACCCATGTTGGGTGGCTCATAACCACTTATGCCTGCAGTTTAGGGAATACAGCAACCTCTTCTGGCCTCTTTGAGTACTACACTCAGGGACACAGATGCTCATACACATCATCAAAAATAAAACTAAGTTGGGGGGGGGCACAGCTTTAATCCCAGCACTCGGGAGGCAGAGGCAGGCGGATCTCTGAGTTCGAGACCAGCTTGTTCTACAGAGTGAGTTCCAGGACAGCCAGGGCTGTTACACAGAGAAACTGTTTTGAAAAAAAAAAAATCTTGAACTCCATTGTGTGTGTATCCATGTTTATGTATGTGCACATGTGTGTATGTGCATGGAAAAGTCAGAGGCCACCATCAAGTGCCAGTTACTCACCCTCTTTAATCTTGAGACAGAATCTCTCAGCATGGAGCTTGTGGATTCAGCTAACCTGGCTGGACAGCAAGGCTCAGGAATCCTCCTGTCTCTGCTTCCTCATGACTTTGAGTGCTGGGATCAAATTCATATCCTCAAGCTTGCATGACATGTGCTTTATTGACTGAGCCCTCTCTCGGGCCTGGACAGACATTTTATTTTTCATGTTTATTTATATGCACATGTGTTTGCAGATATGTGACTATCATGGCATGTGTGTGGAGGTCAGCTCTCTTGGACCAGGTGGGTCCTGGGGATAGAACTCAGGTCATAAGGCTTGGTGGAAAGTGCCTTTACCCACTAAGCCATATTGCCCTTTTTATTATTTTCCCATTTTATGTGTATGGATGTTTTGCCTTAATGTATGTCTGTGCCATGTGCATGCAGCATCCTCAGAGGCCAGAGGAGGGGATGAGATCCTCTCAGAGAATGCAGTTACAGCAAGTGCTTTATGCAAATTGCCTACCAGTGCCCTTTGCCTTCCTAGGGTTGTTTTGTTTATTGACACCTGAACTAGTTTCTGTGTGAAATACTGTAACTAATAGTAATTAGGAAAGGTCAGATAATTTCTGCTACTTGAAGTATGGTTCCAGGGACTGGGGCTGTGCTGACGGTTGGCCTATGGGAGAGAGCAGAGGTCTGAGGTTGGAGCAGGAGTAAGGATAGAGGTCTCCACCACAGCTCTCTGCATCCAGGCATCATTCCATGTCTGCAGTGCTCCGTGGTGTCTGTGGACCCACGTAACTCACCCAGGATTGGTATGGGAAAGAGATGAGCAGTTCTGTCTCATAGGCTGGGGAAGGACACAACTCCCACAACCGACCCTTTCCCTGTGGGGTCTTGGTGTGGGTGTGTGAGCACTGTAGCTGCTTTTGTTGGGTTTAATGTAAGTTGGAGTGTGGCCATGGTGTCCCCTCTTAAATGTGAAGGAATTTCTTTTCTCTGCTTTTCATTCCCAAAGCCTTTGGACCATAGAATTAAGAGGATTGATCCAGGGGCTGACAAGATGGCTTAGTGGGTAAAGGCAAGTGCTGTCAAGCCTAATGACCTGAGTCATTCCCCAGGTGCCCCATGGTGGAAGGAGAGAACTGACCCCATGGGTTGTCCTCTGACATGTACAGTAACACGCAGGCCTCCCCACACACTCAATAGATAAACAAAGACAGTTTTTGAAGGATTGAGCTATGTGACCAGCTGGCCCTGATAAGAGAGTATCTTGTGTGTAGATACACGAGGTAGAGGTCGGAGGTCATTACCAAGTGTCAGTTTCTAACATGTCCCTCCTCCTTTTTTGAACAAGATCTTCCTGGACTTGGAGCTTGTCGATTCAGTTAGGCTGGCTGGTAAGCAAGCCTCAGAGATCTTTCTGGTTTCACATTCCCATCATTGGGATCTTAGTACAATTTGACCTCTGTGAATGGATTTGCATTTTGCTGTTCTGTTTTGTTTTTTCAAGACAGGGCCTCATTGTAGCCCTGGCTAGTCTGGAACTCACAGATCCTCCTGAGTACTGGGATTAAAACTATGCACCACCATACCCTGCCCTGGCCTGCCTTTTCCATGAGGACTGAGTATTTTGCCTGAGCTATCTCTACAGCTCCAGGAAAAAGAGTGTATTAATGGGATTTTTTTGTTTGTTTGGTTGGTTGGTTGGTTTTTTGAGACATCGTTTCTCTGTGTAGCTTTGCGCCTTTCCTGGATCTCCCTCTGTAGACCAGGCTGGCCTCGAACCCACAAAGATCCGCCTGCCTCTGCCTCCCAAGTGCTGGGATTAAAGGCGTGCGCCACCACCGCCGGGCACTTACTGGGATTTTTTTATAAAAGCATGTTTCCTGGGAGGTCACAGGAGGTCCATGTGTGGAGAAGGCATTGGAAGCCAAGATCCAGGAATTTGGTCCTGGTTCAAGAGTCAGCTGAGGAAGCGCAAGAACATTGGGCCCATAGAGGCTGCCCCCCACCCCACCACAGTCTTGGGACCACGGTGTTTCAGAACAGTCTCCCAGTGCCGAGGCTCCAGGCTTGTAACCAAGAAACCCCTGAGGTGATGGTTATTGTTTGTTGCTTATAGTGTGTGACTGAATCTATCTGGGGAATCTATTTGATCTCTCCTTTCAGAGAGATAAAGAAGAAGCCCTCAAACACAGCATGCAGTCTGTGAAGATGCTCTGTGCATCCACTTAGATGTTGGCATCCCAGACTTAATATGAGATTCGTTCTTCTTACTTTCTCTCTCCACATTGTGTTTTCTGATGACTGTGGAGTCTCATTTTCCCCAGGGTATCAAGCCAACCTGTCCTCCTCCTGTTGCTGGGTGAGGGCTGTTCGGCTTAGGCTGTTAGACACAGCTCTTGATCTTCTGGACCGCTGTGAGATGCCTTTCTGCCCGCTCAGGAGGTGCCACTGAAGTCACCCCTTTGTTGTTTGACTATAAATACCTCTGCTCAGGTAGCTCCTGTTTCACGATAACCCCTTCCTGGGAAGGCATTTCCCCTGTAGGGTGTCTTTGGCCTCTCACCTCTTGCACATCCTCTCTTGGCAGTGGTCCTGGGCTCACAGCCTGCTTCCCGCTGAGATGTGCTTTAGTGGATTCCATGCTCTTTGTGGGTGAGGGATCAATGAGGCTATTATTATCTTGGGAGCTAGTCAGACTCCCTTTCTGATCTACAGAGTGAGCAAGCGCAGAGATGCCCTCTGTTCATCCCAGGGTCAAGAGATGAAAAGCAGATTGTCAATTGTAGTGCTCTGGCTGTGAGGTTAGCCAAGTTATTTCAGCCCTTCTAGGCTTCAGTGGAATTGTCGTTTGTGTGTCGTTAGATGGTGCTTCATTGAGGCCATTGTATGTTTGCTTACCCTGCTTACATAACTCAGGCTGGCCTCAAACTTGCTGTGTAGCCAAGGATGACCTTGAACTCCTGATCCTCCTGCTTCTGTCTCCCAAATTCTGAGATTACAGGCACGCCTGGTGCTGAGGAAGGAACCCAGGGCTTTGTGCATGCTAGGCAAGCATTCAGTCAACCGAGCCACACCTCCAGCTTAACAGCTTAGCCTATTTTTAATACCTTGGGTTTGTTAGTAATGGCATGTGCCCTGCCATTGAGCACATGTGCTCTTCAACACCTGGTTGGATAAAAAAAGGCATCTGGGAGAACTGAAAGAACGAGCCCAAGCAATGAGAATCACTATCCTTCCATCTGAGAGGGATGGTAAGAAGCCCCTTCCCAGAGTTTGCCTCCAGCTCTGTGCCATGGACTGTGCTCACATGACTTCAGGTTACAGCTACTATTGATTTTACTCAAGGGGGGGGGGGGTGGCAGTGAGATGGCTTAGCCAGTAAAGGCACTCGCCACCAAGCCTGATGACCTGAGTTTGATCCCTGGGAGGGACCTCCATGGTGGAAGGGAGAACCAACTCTGGTCCTGATGTGGTCCATGTTCTGTGTCGTATGTGCACATGCACACTCAGACAGTAAAGAAATGGGATTAAATTACTCAGAACTACTTGGCAGTATGGGCTGGAGAGATGGCTCAGTAGTTAAAAACACTTGTCCTTGTAGAGGTCCTGGCTTCAATTCCAGCACCCACATGGTATCTCACATCTCTCTCTAATGCCAATTCAAGGGGATCTAACACCCTTTTCTGGTGTCTGTACAGTGTGCAGACAAAACACTCATAAATCCTTTTTTAAAAATGGCAGTACTGGGGATAGAACTCAGGGCCTCCCACATGCTAAGCAAGTGCTTTACCACTGAGCTCCATGATTTCCCCGAGTTTGACTTCTTTGTGTATGTGGGTGTTGGGTTTTTTGTTGCTGTCTTGAAAAGGGGTCTTACGTAGTCCCAGGTTGGTCTTAAACTTATTGTATAGCTGAGGATGACCGTGAGCTCCAGTGGCACAGTCAAGTGTGTGGTACTTTCATGGCCTTGAGCTTCTGGTCCTCCTCCTCCCCTCCTGAGTGCACCACTATACCCAGTTGTGTGGTGCTGGCGTTGGAACCTGGTGCTAGACCACTGTTCTACCTACTGAGCCACATCCCAGGCCCTGGTTTGTTGTTGTTTGTTTGTTTATCCTTTGAGACAGGGTTCTCTGTGTAGTCCTGCCTATCCTGGAACTAACCCTGGACCAGGCTGGCCTTGAACTCAGAGATCTTCCTGCCTCTGCTTCCTGGGTGCATCACCATGCCCAGCTCCAACCCCTGATTTTGACCTTTGTTGCTTTCCTTAACCCCAGAGCTGTCACAGATCAGGAAGAAGCAGAGGTGAGGTGGAGTGAGCCTAAGGGTTTCAGACTGATAGGTAAAGGAAATGAAGAGCTGAGGGGAGCTCTCTCTCCGGCCGCAGGCAGCTGTGCACTAAGAGTGGAGGGGAGGGGCCGCCCTGCTCTGGTGACAGTGCTCAGTAGTTGCCATGAGCGTTGCAGCCTGAACAGAAGGTGGCTGGGAGAGGTGTTGACCATGTTGGCGTCCTCACCTAGCGCTGCATCTCATGGGAGAAGTTCCACATCAGCTTCCAGCCACGGCCTCCACACCCCACCAGGACTCTGCACTCGGGGTCTTCCTCTAGCTTCAGACACAAACAGGCATAGCCTCTTGATAGCTCTGTCTCAGCCGTCAGTTTCTCTGTCTCCCTCCCTTCTGATCCTCTCTGCTCCTGTCCACATGCTTTCTCTTTCTCTGACACTTCTCCCTCTGCAGTATGAGGGGTTACAGTAAGGAAACTGTAGACACAGCGCAGTAAAGGAACTTCTCCATTGTTAGGGGATGTTTTTATTGTATGTAAGAGAAAGAAAACATCCAGAGGCATCTGGAGGAGTCTAGAGCAGAGAGAAAGAGAAATCGACTAGACATGGCCAGGACTGTCTGTGAGAAAAGAGACTATCATGGGCAGAGGGAGAACCTTGCTATTATAAAGAACAGACGGGTATCTGGGGAGACTGGCTTGGACTTTGAAATGTATGACAAGTACTTGTGAGGAGTAGGGACTGGGGGAGCCTGGAGGCAGCATGGACTTTAATTTGCAACTACATGTATATGTCAGTAGGGCCGTATGTCCCTTCCGCCAGACCCAAAGGAATGCTGGCTTTCATCCAGCCTCCAGAAACCTTCCTAGAGTCCATCTTGAGCTCATTTCTGGATATGTGGACTGCTGAGACCTAACATTCCAGCCTTTTGTTGATAAGGGGCAATATAATGTAATCTGACTGCTTCAAAGCCGGGGGAAGGTCATCATGGGCCCAGAAAGGCTGGAATACAAGTTAAAAGTAGGGATGGGGAGGAGTGGAAATTTTGTCAGAAGCATCTGGTTCTCCAAGGGGCCTGAAGAGACAGGAAGCAATCACATTGGACAGACTGGTTCAGCCTTCAGCAAGTTCAAGGCTGTCAAAGCTCGGGCTATTTTGGAGCAGTTTACAAAGGCTGTTGTTGTTTCCTGAATGGTGTCTGTCAGCTGAGTGGAAGTCTACTGGGGCAGATACAGACAAGGGACAAGGTGAAGTTAAGGAGCTTAGGGGAAGTCTTCATCTTGGGTGTGCACTTGGAACTTCCAGGCCTGTCTTGTGGTCCTGGGACTTGGAGAGTGGAGAGGAGTCCCAAAGCCAGGAGAAGGAAGGAGCCCACCCTCCGGGATAGGCAGTAGAGGAAGTTTAAGTTTAGGCTGTGGACGGACAGGAGTGCTTGTTTGACCCAGGTCTCACTCAGTTTACAGAAGTGACGGAAGTGTTAGATCTATTAGCGTGAGCACTGTCTGTGATCTGCACTGAAGCCCTCCTTGTAGGAAACGTAGTGGAGTGTCCGTAGACATCTGGAATAGGCTCACACCTTTGAGCCTTAACAAAAATAAAGCCTCAACAGTTATCAACATGGTAGAAGCCTGAACAGTTATCTGTAATAAGTCAGCAATGTCATGGCAGGAAAGATAACAAAGGGACCCATGAACACTTTCCTCTGTCCAGAGCCTGAATATATAGAGGTTGGACAGATGTTTTCAGAACAGTGAGAAGCACTGTAAGTCTTGATTTAAAAAACTACCAAAGGAGATTTACAAATTTGAGCCTGTGACTATGGCAGGAGTAGCCAGTGCTTTACCAGGGTTAGACTAACATCTCACCACAACTTCGTGATTAAAATGTTAAACTTGGAGCTTTGAAGTCTTCACAATATTAATCATCATCAGGTCTTTTTTTTTTTTTTACACACCTTAAGCAAGTTCTATTAAATAAATAGTAAAAATCAACTTTTGTTAGTAACCACAGCATGGTAGCTTGAGTTTGTGAGTTTATCTTTCTCAGCACGGAGTCTGTCAGCAAGTAAGGCCACTGTGAGTTTGCCTTTCTCAGCAGGAGACCTAGTAGCCTTAAGAAAAGCTAGGCGAGCTTTTTACATATGAAATGGGCTGACCCGGCAGCTGGGCCTCCCTCGGGGAGGAGCTGCCTAAGGTCAGCTTTGTTGGTGTTTAGCTGTCTGATAAAGCCAAGCAGCGCCATCTCTGAGATCTGAGAAGGACACATTTGAGTAGGCTCTTTATCAGTTACAATGATACTTACCAATACCTGGACAGCCATCTTAGGATCCTCCACGGTGATCTCAGCGGCTTTTTCGGAGGAATCATTTACTTGTGCAGTGGCAGAGTGTTACAGTCTTTGATAATTTGGAAATTGAATGTACCATATTCTGGCCATTGAGTTGTACTGAGGTCAAGCGTTTGTGCTAAGACAGCGAAGCTTTAATGAGTCTGAGGAGGAAAAGAGATTAGAGAAGGCAGGCGAGGAATCCTGAATGAGATTTTGAATGGGAAGAGCCAGTGGTTAGAGACAGGAGCAAGCGGAGAAAGAGAGCAAGCAGAAAAGAAGTCCCCCTTGAGAAGCAGAGAAGAAGAGATGAGAGGCTTAGGGGAGGGTCTACCAGAGGAAGTGTTCAGTAGAGGAGATGGGTAAGTGTGGTGATACTTTGTGCTCTAACAAAGCTTGCCTCAAGATCAGAGTGCAGAGCTAAGCCACTAGTTAGCCATAGAGGCCAGGCAGTGGTGGCACACACCTTTAATCCCAGCACTTGGGAGGAAGAAACAGGAGCTGATATGGCTGGATGGAGAGAGGAAGTGATAAGGCAGGGTGGAAACAGGAGCTCGGCCCTTTCAGGCCGAGGATTCAATAGAGGTAAGAAGTTTCTCTAGGCTGGGCGGTGCACGCCTTTAATCCCAGCACTCAGGAGGCAGAGCCAGGCGGATTTCTGTGAGTTCGAGGCCAGCCTGGTCTATAGAGTGAGATCCAGGACAGGTACCAAAACTACACAGAGAAACCCTGTCTCAAAAAAAAAAAAGTCTCTCTGGTGGCTGGCTCCTTTGCTGATCTTCCAGCATTTACCCCAATATCTGGTTCCAGGTTTTTATTATTAAGACCAATTAGGATTCCTGCTACAGGTAAATGCCTTAGTAGAGAGGTGCCCTGAGTCACAGTAGAGATGCGTACAGCAGACACAGAGCCTTTGCATGGGATGGGCACCCAGGAGGGCATGGCAGGCTCCAGGAGCCAGAGAATTGGAGAGGACACTTATGAGTGGGTGAGGAGTGAGGAGTGGTTAGAGTAGGTGGAGAAAGTGCTTGACGAGGAGGACTCTTGGAAAGGGGCCACTGTGCTCTTCCCATGTCTCAGCACCAGACATATGTGGGGCACAGTAAAGAAACTGTTGACATGGCTGCTCCATTGTTAGGGGGAAGTTGTTTTTGTTTGTTTGTTTGTTTGTTTGTTCTTTGTTTTGTTTTGGTTTTGGTTTTTCAAGACAACGTTTCTCTGTGTAGCTTTGTGCCTTTCCTGAAACTCGCTTTGTAGACCAGGCTGGCCTCGAACTCACAGAGATCCACCTGCCTCTGCCTCCCGAGTGCTGGGATTAAAGGTGTGCGCCACCACCAGCCGGCCAAAAGTTTTTATTGTGGGTAAGAGAGAGAGAGAATATCCAAAGGTGTCTGGAGGACTGTTTTACATGTCATCGTCTACTGGGAACTCCCAGCCTAATACAGTAGTAGCTCAGAACCAGGCACCTGGCTCATCCTGGCTTGCCTGCGTGAGAACATAGCACTCTTCTCTAGAATATTCTCTTCTAATGTATCGTGACCCTTCCTGGTGACTGAAAGGAGAGGTGAGGAAGAGACAGACTGGGACCAGGAATCTGTGCATTCACATACAAGGAAAGGAGGGTCAGCACAGAAAATGGTGTAGAGAGGAGGGATGGATAGCCAGACACAGAATGTCACAGTTGCTGTTGGGGTAGGGCCAGTTGAGGGAAGTAATAGGGGAGGATCCCAGATCCCCAGCTTTGGTAGCTGGTCCCTCACAGCTCAGGACAGCCATGTTTAGTTTGTAGCCTTGGAATTTGAGATCCTGCAGGACATGAAGGTAGAGGTGACCAGAGAATTGGAGGGGAGTCAGAGAGGAAGCCTGATATAGAGAGAATGGGGGCCAGAGTGCATGCAGGTGCAGGACTGGGGAGAGGGTGGGAGCTGTCTCCCAAACCAGGAAGCTCGGCCCCATAACCTGAGTTCAATCACCAGAACACACACAGTAGAAACAGAGAGCTAACTCCTGAAAGTGACACGCGCACCCCCACATGATACACATAGTATACACCTACCCAAAGTAAGTCAATGGAGAAGTGAGAGTTTTAAAAGAAAACCTAGAAAACAGGCTGGGATTGCATGGGCTCTTGCAGCGTGGGCCCCAGAACACCCGAAGGCTTCAGAAACAAGTGTAGATGCACTCCCACTCCCACAGTGGGCATCAGCCTCCAGTGAGCTCGCCCTACAAACAGTGAAGAGCGTCTGCAGACCCTCTGCATCATAATCCAGCATTGCCAGCAGAGTTCGTGATAACTGAATGATTACAAAAAAAATTTAAAGTTCAGTGTTATAAGTGACTTTACAGGCCACGTGCATAGCTATCCTCAGTTAACTGCTGCACCCCCAGGTTGGACTCCCTTGAGGGAGGATTGAATTCATATTTGCTATAAAGGGCCAAGGTGATAATGCAGCCTGAAGGGAACAAAGGCCAAACTGTCTGTTGTGGAGAGAGAATGAAAGATACTTGAACTGGCACTACTGGGACCTTACCCTGGTGGCACAGCACAGTCCAATGCATAGCTTTGGGCCCCTCCCAAAGATGTCAACCCAGAGGTCAGAAGGCCTTGGATTGTTGTTTCTGACCCCAGGGTAGGTCACCATGTGGCTGCAGCTGTCCGGGTCCCCAGCATTGGAGATCTTTCTCAAGATACAACCAAGAGAATATCAAGATGGTAGCTAGCAACACAATTAGATGACGTGACCCTTGTTCTGAAATGTGTGGCAGCTGGGCCTTAAGCTCCAGCTGTTGGAGGAAGTGTGGTGAGACAGTGCTACGAGAAGGGACTGGAGAGTTCTTGCTTGTGCAGTTGAACCATGGTGAGAAGGGCTTCCACCATCCCCACACTGATGCCCAACTCAGGAGGAAGCTGAGGTCTTGGCATCCCATGCTGAGGCATAGCACCAAGGGAGGGCAAAAGGCTGAACCAGAGGATCAGCAAGGAGATTTCAGGGACTTCGACAGCAAGTGAGCTGCAGAAGCGACACCAGAGAACCCCAAAACATGCTGGAGAGGCAAGCAGAGGAGGCCTGGCAAGGTGAGAGAGTCAGCTTCAGGAGCATCTGGCCAGGGACACAGCTGCCCAGAGTAGCCAGAGCACAGTATCAGTGATGGGCTCCATCCCCTTGAAAGAGGTGATAAGGGATGCCTAAGGTATTAGTTTGCTCAGGTGGAAGGCATTCTAGGAAAGAGCTGGTTAAGCAGCTTGGAAGGTCTGAATCTCCACCATGCATGTATGTATGAACCAAAGATTGATGTCCAGTATTTTTCTCAGTGACTCTCACCTTTTTGTTTGTTTTTTGAAACAGGGTTTCTCTGTGTAGACTTAGATGTCCTGGATCTCACTCTGTAGATCTGGCTGGCCTCAAACTCAGAGATCCCCCCTGCCTCTGCCTCTCAAGTGCTGGGATTAAAGGCGTGCGCCACCACTGCCCGGCCTACCTTATTTTTTGAGACAGTGTTTCTCACTGAAGCTGGAGCTCACTGACTGCCTAAACTGGCTGACTTGTAACCCCAGGGATCTGCCTATCCCTTGACTCCAGCACTGAGGTTACTGATGTCTGTCACCATGCCCAAGTGTTGGTGTGAGTGCTGGGACCCAGACTAAGATGGCAACAGCTTCATGGCAGCCTCTTTCCCACCTCGCCACCCCCATGCCCTATATCTCCACTAGGGCTTTGGAGCGGGAGCCATAGCTTTCATCTGTGGAGTTTGGTTTTTTGAGATAGTGTCTTGCCATATAGTTCAGGTTGGCCATAAACCTGAGATCTCCTGCCTTAGCATCACACATGTTGAGATTACAGCATACACCGCCATCCAGCGTCATTCACATTTTCAAAAGATTGTGACCCTTAACAGTTCCAGAGACGTCTCACTAATGAGGTTCACATCTGTCTGGCTGAGGACTGAGTGGCTGTCACAGACCACAGGGAAGTGCTGGAGGCTCAGCCACCGTGGGAAATGAACACCACCTCCCAGCCCTGATCCCCAGCTCTTTGTCCTCAGATTCCATGTGCTGTAAACATCCTGGGTCTGCAACCTGCAGCTGGAGGTGACAGGATTACATGGCTTCTCCATCCTGTCTCCGTTACATGTTCACACTCTTCTTTGATTACTGCTCATTGTGTTGGGTGACAACTGTGGACACTGATGCTATCACCCCTGAGTTTCTATTTCATGCTGGCCTGTGTGCCTTTTCCTGAGGCCGTGGGAAACAGCCTGCTTAGTATTCATAGGTTCAGCTGGAGTCTGCCCTTGGACCAGGCTGTGTCGCTCCCATTGTCTTGGTGGGTCCCTGGTGTCACTGTCCTTGGTTTTTTCTCTTACACTCACCTCTGTGCTGTGCACACTGAGTTTTCACAGTGAAACAGGAGCAGTTCTCTTCTGACTCCTCCTCTGTAAATGTAACTCACTGAGCCACTCAAAAGGCCTGGTGTCCACAGGGACCTTGCCACCTCTGTGCTAAGAGCACACTGAATCTAAGGCATCTGACACAGAGCAGTCTCCCTCCTCTTTCAGTGATCACTAAACCTTTCTCCGTGCTTTCTACCCAAAGGGAAAAGGACCAGCAGCATGGCTGCACAGTGCACTCATGGGCCGTCTGACAGCTCGCTGCCTGTTGCTTTCGCTTTTTGGGTTTCTGGAAAAAATAGTCCATGCTTAATATTTTAAACCAACATTCTAAAAAGGGACAGTAAGTCTCCCCAGGTCCTAAGACTGCCCTGCAGAGACAACCAGCACTGATATTCCCTGTGTCTTTTGTTAAAACTCTTTAAATGTTATGCATTTAGTTGTAGGTGGACTTTTCTTTCTCACCTGCCCACCAGTTCCCAGATAACCAACACGGAAACTTAGTATTAATTATAGATGCTCAGCCAATAGCTCAGGCTTATTACTAACTAGCTATTACAACTTAACCCATTTCTTTTTTTCTTTTAAGATTTATTATGTATACAGGGTTCTTCCTGCATGTTGCCTGCAGGCCAGAAGAGGGCACCAGATCTCATTTTTGATGGTTGTGAGCCACCATGTGGTTGCTGGGAACTGAACTCAGGACCTCTGGAAGAACAGCCAGTGCCCTTAACCGCTGAGCCATCTCTCCAGGCCCTAAATAAATGATTTTACTAGGGACTTTTTATCAAGGATTACCAACTGCCTCTAGCACAAAGACCCGTTTCTCCCCTCTTCCCCACCTGACTCATTATGGTTTGTGGAGTTGACCCTGGTGTGGCAGGAATAAATACGTGGTCCCTCTGAAACTGGCAGTAGCCTTCCTGAGCACAGAGCTCCCTGAGCAACTGCTTGATGGGACACTTGCTAAAGAAAGGCTTTCAAGCCGGGCGGTAGTGATGCACACCTTTAATCCCAGCACTCGAGAGGCAGAGGCAGGCGGATCTCTGTGAGTTCGAGGCCAGCCTGGTCTACAAAGTGAGTTCCAGGAAAGGTGCAAAGCTACACAGAGAAACCCTGTCTTGAAAAACCAAAAAGAAAGAAAGGAAGGAAGGAAGGAAGGAAGGAAGGAAGGAAGGAAGGAAGGAAGGAAGGAAG
>CABHPH010126281.1:0-21526 GCA_902168325.1 Peromyscus nudipes | reverse complement strand
TTGGTTTGGTTTGGTTTGGTTTGGTTTGGTTTGGTTTGGTTTGGTTTTTTGAGACAGGGTTTCTCTGTGTAGTCCTGGAACTCATTCTTTGGAATAGGCTGGCCTCAAACTCAGAGATCCACCTGTCTCTGTCTCTCGAGTGCTGGGATTAAAGGCGTGCACCACCACTGCCAGGCATGAGCCTGGGTCTTCTGCAAAAGCAACAAGTGCTCTTAACCACTGAGCCATCTCTCTCTGTCTAGCCCCATATGCTGGAAACATTTGATAACTGTCAGGTTTGAAAGAAATCCTCAGAACCAAGTGTAGAGAGCAATGTGAAACGCTAAAATCATAGCCGACTCTGTGTGTATGTGTGCAGCTCAGGAAAGTAGGACAGGGATTATGAGAGGGAGAAAGTGATCCTAGGGAGACATGAGGTGGCGATGGATCACATGTAAAAGGAAAGCAGAAAGGGAACGGGGTGGGGGGGTGGAGGAGGGAATGATTGAGAATAAAGTATGAGGCTACAAAGATGCTGTGGTGACACCCAGTACTTTCAGCTTAGCAAAAGTCAAAACACTGCAGACTATTTGGGGTGGGGGGGGGCATGTATCACACCCTTCATTCCAGTCAGATGACCCTCATACTTGGCCATGGTGTGCTGTACAAGGCTGAATCTCTGGTGGCTGAGGCTGGTGTAAAGATTTTCAGTCTCACTGCTAAACAGGAATTTGTTCCTACCTGAAATACCACATTTGAAAATGACTGTCTTTTTGTAAGATGCAAATGAAAAGAGACTGAAGGTTATTCTGTGAGAGGTGATGCTTTAACTTGCTTTGCAGTGTTCTCTAGAAAAAACAAGCAGCAGAGTAGCTGGCGGGGATCAAACGTAACTTTGCTTATTTCCAGGACTGAACATCTGTCCTGTGTGTCTTGGCAGGAAAAAAAAAATACAGACTCATCACCTAAGCAAACTTCAGTTGTAAGACTAGAGCTAAGCACCTGGGCTGTGGCACTTAGGCCAAGCTATTTGTTTTCTATATGCCTCAGTTTCCTCTTGAACAAAATAAAAATTCTATGAGGGTTAAATAAGAAAATGGTTATAAAATTGGCATAGTAAGTTCTTAAAAGTGTGTGGGTGCTGTCAATTTCCCTTGGTTAAAATTGTTTATGTAATTTCTCTGTCATGTTTTCTGTCTATAAAATGAAAATACAGCCTGTTTAGCCGCATCTTTTAGAGCTCCTTCAGGAAAGCTGGGAAGATGGCTCTGTGGGTAAAGTTTTCGTTGTACAAGCATGAAGACCCAGCACCCTTGTAAAAAGCTAGATTTGGTGGCGGGCACCTGGAATCCCAGTGCTTGGAGACAGGAAGATCCTAGGGGTTTGCTGGCCAGCCTAGCCAGTCAGTGAGCTCCAGGATCAGGGAGAACAAGATAGAGTGTGCCAGCCGGGCGGTGGTGGCGCACACCTTTAATCCCAGCACTGGGAGGCAGAGGCAGGCGGATCTCTGTGAGTTCGAGGCCAGCCTGGTCTACAAAGCGAGTTCCAGGAAAGGTGCAAAGCTACACAGAGAAACCCTGTCTCAAAAAAAAGATAGAGAGTGCCAGAGGAAGAGGACCAAACTGACCTGACCTCCATACACATACACAGCATGCACACGTGCATACACCATACACACACAATAAGGGGAAAGGAGATAAGATCTATAAAATCATTAGGGGCTCTTTTTTTTTTCTTCCCCATAGCTGAGGACCGAACCCAGGGCCTCTACCAGTGGTAGAACCCAAGCGCTCTACCACTGAGCTGAATCCCCAACCTCCACTGGGAGCTCTTTATCCTTAAATTTATCGAAGTCCCGCCAAAACACACGTCAATTTATCTGTTTTAAAAATTATTTTATGGGTGTTTTACCTACATGTATGCCTGTGCCCCACATGCATACCTGGTACCCCACAGGGGCCAAGAGGTCTATGTACCCTCTGGGTCTACAGATGGTTGTGAGCCACCATGTGAGTGCTGGGAACCAAATCCAGGTCCTCTGGAAAAGCAGACAATGCTCTTAACCGATGAGCCATCTCTCCAGTCCTATCTGTGCCTTCTTGATGGTCACCTGAGCAATTTTCAGTTTGGAGTTAGTTGTCATGACTATTTTGTACATCTTTTTTGGTCATGCATTTTCATTTTACTTGTGAACTTGGTGGAGAGAAGTTGGTGTGTCAGATGATAGGTGTGGCAGGGAATGGTGGTACATGCCTTTAATTCCAACACTAATCTCGAACTCTTGAGGCAGTGGCAGATGACTTTCTGTGAGTTCCAGACCAGCCAAGCCTATATAGCAAGACCTTCCCTCAAAAAACAAACAAAATAAGCTGGGCAGTGGTGGTGCATGCCTTTAATACCATTACTCAGGAGGCAGAAGCAGGCGGATCTCAGTGAGTTTAAGGCCAGCATGGTCTACAAAGAGAGTTCTGGGACAGCCAGGACAGTTACACAGAGAAACCCTGTCTTGAAAAACAAACAAAAAAACCAAAGAAACAAGTGGTAGGTGTGTGTTTTATTTTCAAAGGAACTTCCGGGGCTAGAGAAATGGCTCATGGGTTAGGCTCTTCTTCCAGTGGACCATACTTTCCAGCAGCACATGGCTTCAAGTGTCTGGAACTCCAGTCCCAAGGGATCATACTCCTTCTGACCTCCATGGGCACCAGGCACACACATGGTCCACATACATATGTGGAGGCAAAACACTCAACACATTAAATAAATAAAGTAAATCTAAGAAAGAAAAGAAGAAATTTCCAGGCATTCTTCCAAAGTGACTGTGCCATTTTATGCTAACACCCAACAATAGCCAACAGTGTGAGAGTTTCCTGTGCTCCATATTCTTGCCAGCATTGTCTGTATTGACTGTTCTGATGGGTATGTGGTGAAGTCTTGTTAGGGTTCAGCTCTCTTTTTTGGGGGGCGGTGGGAGAGGGTTTCGAGACAGGGTTTCTCTGTGTTGTTTTGGTGCCTGTCCTGGATCTCGCTCTGTAGATCAGGCTGGCATCGAACTCACAGAGATCCGCCTGGCTCTGCCTCCCAATCATCTTTCATTTTTATGTAAAGGTTTCATTAAAACCAAAAGGGAAACAAGCTTATTTTTATTATCATTATTTTACTACTTTGATTTGGTTCTGTATTTATAAAGCTGGTGGGGGTTCTGTCAGAATAAGTGAGTAAATGAAGGTTACTGCCTTTGCCTCACTAGATGCTTCTGTTAATTATGTGTTGTGTTATGAAACTTGAAAACTAATTAATTAGTGATGAAGTCCAGTGAGAGAACATGAGCCTATTCCTTAGCAAGCAGCACAGTGTCCTGTAATAATGTAGCAATTTTAAATCTGTCTTTTGCATTGGCTCATAGTTTCTCATCTTCATTCTGACTATTTTTTAGTAAAAGGTATACTTGAAATTTGTGACATAAAATCCCATGATTATTACTAAATTTAACTCATAAGGTATGTCAAAGACATAACCAAGCAGATAATATAGGCTAAGCTTACAATTCCATGCTTCTGTCTACCTAAATAATGATTTGACTTGTCTGTTCAAACTGTGATTAAATTTCTCAGGAAATCCTCAGTGGTCTGACTACAATCCAAAACCTTTAACCTTGTAGCTGCCTCCTCTCTCCTATGGGCTCAATTACTGGCAGACTGCCTCCATGTTTGCTATTGGCAGGGTTTTCATTTTAATTTTTCCTTTAAAATAGCTCATTTTAAGCATTGCTATGTTTCTGTGTCAGTTTTGAGAACTACTCCAAGACAGACACTTCTGGATGCTAGACTTAGTTCTGCTTGGGAGTTTATTGTTTTCTTCATTGACTTTTCCATAGCCTCTTTTCGAGAAGCTACTATCTTCATAAATGCTGATGATCCCACCTACAAAACAACTCCCTGCCCATTTCATCATTTGAGCCCTCATGTCCTGATTAGTGTCCACTCCTGATTAGTCAGGCTTAGTTTTATTTTATAGCAGATTTATTTTCATTCTTCCAAGTTATTTATAATTAGGGTCTAATACCAGGATTTTTAGAATCTATTCTGTGTTAATAGGATACTCAGTGGCCAATGACTGCCATGACCTGCCTGAGAAACGGTCTCAGGACTGTATACAGTGTAAAGGTTTGGGGTTTTTTTTTTTTATTTCTTCCCCAGAAAGTAATTGTTTTGTGCCTAAAGAAGGATGAACTGATTTCTATCTTTAGTGCTAAGTAGGTCAGTAGGAGGAGTGAAGGAAATTTCTTGTCTGGTTCTTGCCAGTAAATTTGAGCATGTGTTTAAAGAATGTTATGCTGGCCTCAGTAGAGGGTGGAAATAAATGAGCCTTCTAGAAAATGGTCAGCCTAAAGACATGCAGTCTGAACTAAGAATCGCTTCTCCCAGCCAGTTTGGTGGGAATGAGAATGGCTGACTCTTCTGGAGGGATGAGGTCATGGCAGTCATTGGCCGCTGAGAATGGAGAATTCTGTTTGTTGGTTTGCTTGAGACAGTTTCACAGTGTATCTTAGGCTGTCTTAGAATTCACTATATAGCCCAGGCTGGCCTCAGATTTCTTGCAGTTTTGCCTTAGCTGCCTGAGCACAGGGCCACGATGCTCAGCTGGGTGCATTTTTGTTTGGGAATGGGTTTTGTTTGGTCTTTTTGGTTTTGGTTTGTCTTTGCAGCGGCGGGAATTGAACTTTGAGGTCAATCACTCAACTGAGCACATTCCCAGTTCCTGTTTTTATCTTCTGAGATATAACTCTCTAAGTAGCCCAGGCTGGTGTGGAACTCACAGGCCTCCGGCATCTCTTTGTAGTGCATGCTTTAGTCTCACTTTCGCTACCCGTTTAGGGATATGTGGAAGAGTGGCTGGGATTTGGCTCGTCCATTCCTTTTAGTTAGGGTTTCTGTTGCTGCGAGGAAAAACTATGACCGAAAGCCGCTTGGGGAGGACAGAATTGATGCTGTCTTAGAACTCTCCGGTCATAGTCCATCACTGAGATGAGTTAGGACAACTCAGGCGTGAACTGAAGCAGATGCCGTGGAGGAATGCAGCTTGCTGGCTTGCTTCCTATGGCTTGCTTGCTTAGCCTGCTTTCTTACCCAGGACCGCCTGCCTGGGATGTGACAGTGCCCACAGTGGGCTGGACTCTTCCACATCAATTCTCAATCAAGAAAATGCCCCATAGACTTGCCTGTTGGCAGTCTGGAGATACAATTGAGGTTCCCTCTTAGGAGGTGACCCTAGCTTGTGTCAAGGTGACAAAACCAACCCAGAGACCACTTTTCAGAGACCTATGGCTGTTTGCCAGCTTCCCAGATTTTGTTGTCGTGAGCTCTCTGAGCTTATAGGGTTATTCTTTCATTTTTTTAAATTAATTTTTTATCTGAGTTTGAGCACGCTACACAGCGAATGTGTAGAAGTCAGAGGAAAACTTACAGGAACGTGTTCTCTCCTTCTACCAGGGGGTGGTTTTCAGATCAAAGTCAGACCATTAGGCTTGGCAACAATATCTTTACCCGCTAAGCCATCTCACCAGCTCTAGAATTAGCTTTTTAAAAAGTCGCCTTAGGCCGAGTGGTGGTAGTGCACACCTTTAATCCCAGCACTTGGGAAGCAGAAGCAGAAGCAGATGGATCTCTGTGAGTTCAAGGCCAGCCTGGTCTATAGATTGAGTACCAGGACAGCCTACACAGAAAAACCCTGTCTTGAAAAAACAAAAAAAAAAGAACCCTTCCTTGGAGGAGGTACCAGGTTTATAAATGATCTCACCACTCAGAGTCAGTTTGGCAAGTGTGCCCAGAAGTGTGAAGGTTTCCACTGCAGTCCTACTTTCCCTTTACTACCGTACAAGTGTCTGGGTTTTTGTTTGTTTGTTTGTTTTTGGTTTTTCAAGACAGGGCTTCTCTGTAGCCCTGGCTGGCCTGGAACTCACAGAGATCCACCCTCCTCTGACTCTCAAGTGCTGGGACTAAAGTTAAAGGCATGCTCCACCACCACCCGGCAGAAGTGTCTTTTAAGGCACAGTCTTCATAATAGCCAAGACCAACTGTCCTTTGTGACAACTTCTGTGACCTGTAATTAATTGTGTTTTATCTACTGTTCATTTTCTGCCCTCCCTGTCAGACTGTAGGCTCAGTTAGGGTAGAGACTGGATTTTTCCCCCTTTGTCTGTGTTTCTGCAGTACTAGCACAATATCTGTCAGTTAGTAGGGCTCAAGTAATATATTTATCTAAGGAAGGATAGAGCGGGGTCTAGAGAGGTGGTGACTCAGTGTTTGAGAGTGATTGCTGTTCTCACAGAGGACCCAAGTTCAGTTCCCAGCACACCTGTGACTCCAGTCCAGGGCATCTATGGGTACCTCCACACACCATAAATACAAGAAAATCTTAGAAGAAAGTACAGACTAAGCACAATTTGAGAATAAACATTTGCTGTGTAAAATAACAACTTTAAATTAAGTATTTGGAGCTGGCAGCATGGTGGTCCAGACCTGCCATCCCAACACCTAGGAGGATTGTCATGAATTTGAGGCCAACCAGGGCTGCATAGTGAGAACTTCTCTCAAAATAATAAAAAGTAGGGCCAGCAAGATGGTTCAGTAGGAAGAGCTGCCTGTCACCAAGTCTGACAACCTCCATTTGATTCCTGGGACTCACAGAGTAGAAGAAGAATGATTCCCACAAGTTATCCTCTGACCTCCACGCTCAACACTGTGGCACACTCATGTGCACATGCATATGTGCGTATGCACAAATTAATTGAACAACACCCCCCCCCGAAATTTTTTAATGCAAGATGAAAAAGTAAAAACAAAAATGAAAGTAGACTAGCAAGATGACTGAGCTTGTAAAAGTACTTGCTGCACGTAAACCTAATGACCTGAGTTTGACCTTGATTTCACTGTAGAACTAAAGGGTAGGGCGGGGGTACCTAATTAATGTAGGACTGTTAGCTGTGGAGGCCAGCCTTGGAACTGCTGATCTAAAATTAGCTTTAGCCACATGGAGTAGTAGCAGCAGCAGCAGCACCAGCAGCAGCACCAGCACCAGCACCAGCACATGTCTTTAATCCCAGCACTCGGGAGGCAGAAACAGGTGTATCTTTGAGTTTGGGGCCAGCTGAGTCTATACAGCAAGTTCCAGACCAGCCAGGACTACACAGTGAGACTCAGTCTCAAATATGTAAATAAAATTCCAAATTTTCATAAGGAATGATATTCACAAAGAAAAGTAATATCCTGCTAATATCCTTTTATTTCAAACAATATGCATTTCAGTTCATTGTTAGGCCTTTTATGGCTCGTACCAGAATTACCTAATAAAAAAATTATATATGTGTTTTTGTGTGTGTCTGTTCACATAAGTATAGGTGACCACAGTGGCCAGAGACATTGGCTCTCCTGGAGCTGAAATTATAGGCAATTTATATATTAAATATAATAATATAGCCCCCTAATTTAGGTGCTGAGATTCAAACCTGAATCCACTGGAAGAACAGCAAGTGCTCTTAGCCACTGAGCCATCTCTCCAGCTCCTAATTATTTTTAAAATATTTTTTTTAATTTTTAAAATATCAAATTCTTTTAACTTTGTGGTAAAATTCACCTGTAATCCCAGCACTTGAGAGTGGAAGGCCAGAGGAGTGGGCATTCAGGGTCATCCTCGGCTACATAGCAAGTATGTAGAGTACATGGGATACATACAACCCTGTCTTTTATATCCATAATATACGTGTGTGTGTGTGTGTGTGTGTGTGTGTGCTCGTGGAGGGGGGTGTTTGTGTTCCTGCCTGCAGTGTCCAACAGGCACTAGTTCTGTTTCTTTGACATGGAAATTAAGGCAAAGTGAAGTGTCCCACTATCGACCATCTCATAGGGACAGCACAACAAGTCCACCCTTTAGTCCCGATTATTATCCAAACATTTGTGGTTTTCTCTGGAATTGGACTCTGAGGAATTCAAGTGTCTCTACTTAAAAATCACAATATTAGACTAGATTTGCAGTTAGTATGTTAACTCTGGTGGTGTGATGATTTGGAACCTAGCTCATTTTTCTCTTTTCTCTCTCCATACAGATTGATAGAGCTACATTCTCCTGATAGCAGGAACACCTTGATCCTACGCTGCAAAGATACGGCCACGGCACACTCCTGGTTCGTAGCTATCCACACCAACATAATGGCTCTCCTCCCACAGGTACTGGCTGAACTCAATGCCATGCTTGGTGCAACCAGTACAGCGGGAGGCAGCAAGGAAGTCAAGCACATTGCCTGGTTGGCAGAACAGGTAGGTGGGAAGCAGAGCATGGGTTTTACTCATTGCCACTCAGAGTTAGTGGCTTATATCTAGACTATTTATAGCTATACCTATTTACATAATCTCTCTCTCTCTCCCTCTGTTTTTCCCTCTCTCTCCCTCTCTCCACCCCATGTATATGTGTGTGTGTGTGTGTGTGTGTGTGTGTGTGTATGTGTGTGAGTGAGAGTGAGAGTGAGAGAGAGAGAGAGAGAGAGAGAGAGAGAGAGAGACAGGGTCTCACCATGTAGACCAGGTTGGCCTTGAACTCAGAGAGAACCACCTGCCTCTGCTTCTTCTACAGTGCTGGATTAAAGGCATGTGCCACCATGCCTGCCTACAGATACATCTATAGGTTATGTATCACTCAGTTCCTGGATGGCCACATTGCAACTCTTCTGTTTGTCCTTTGTTTCTCCTCCCTCCCTTCTTTCTACAATTTAGCTACTGATTTCTAATCATCACCTCCAGCAGCAGAATTAACCTTTGTGGTATCATCAAGGAGGTTCCTGTTACCATCTCTCTAAACAACATAGGGTGCTTTTTGTGATTTAGGACTAGAGTCAAGAGCCCGGAGAGATGTCTCAGTGGTGTTTTAAGAGTGTTTTCTGTGCAATCATGAAGACCAGAGTTCAGATACCAGCACCTTCATAACAAGCTGTGCTGCACAATTGCCTGTAACTCCTGTTCTAAGGAATCCAACACTTTCCTATCCTCCATGCTCCACCTACACACACACAAAACACAAACGCACAAATATAATCTGTAAATGGGTGTCTGGGTCAGTGAACTGTGTGTATTAATAGCACATAGCAACATGTTTTGACTGTGCTGAAATAGCAAGAAGTCTCAGATATCATTGTAGCAGGAATCTTAAAAGTTCTTATTAATAAAATCAAACCTGAGCCAGGTATTGGGGTGAACTGGAAGGTCAGAGAGACAGAACAAGCCACAGCTAACCTCACCTGGCCATCTTCTCGGCTGGTCTTGTTTCTCAGACTGGAAGCTTCTGTGTCCTCATCCCAATGGCTCTCAGCTGAACTGTGCTGCTCAAAACCTAAAAGCTTAACCAGCCAAATGCTTAACCAGCCAAATGCTTCTAGTTTCTGGTCCTCACGCCTTATATATCTTTCTGCCTTCTACCATCACTCTCTGGGATTAAAGGCGTGTGTCACCGTGCCTGGCTGTTTCCAATGTGGCCTTGAACTCACAGAGATCCAGAGGGATTTCTACCTCTGGAGTGCTAGGATTAAAGGTGTGAGTGCCACCATTTTCTAGCCTTTGTATCTAGTGGCTGTTCTGTCTCTGGCCCCAGATAAGTTTATTAGGGTGCACAATATTTTGGGGAACACAATACCACCACACATCGTGAGAATAAATGGACTGTGTTTTACTAAAATGTTAGAAAAGCAGGTTGAAGAGTGCATTTGACTCAGAGGTCCTAGTTTCTCCACTCTTTTTGTAGACTGTTGGCAGTGTTCTCACGAGCAACAGTCTCTAGTTTATGTCCCTGACTTAGAACTTAAAATATACAAAATATAGGGTTGGAGATAAAACTCCATTGTAAAACACTCGTCTGATACATACAAGGTCCTAGGCCTAATCTCCAATACCAGAGGAAGAAATATAGAAAATATTTTACAAGTCATTAAACAAGATTCAATTTAGTCCATAACTGAAAAGTGAAAAGAAAAGAGCCACGAAAGCCTAAGTGGATACCGAATGAGGGGAAGGGAGAACCGAAGAGCACAAGTCTTAGATCCCAGGTTCAGCACACAGGGAAAAGGGTCACGTACTATCCAGTTACATCCCTCACTGTCGGCTGGGACAGAGCATGTTCCGGGACAGCAAGGGCCACACAGAGAAACCCTGTCTCAAAAAACCAAAAAAAAAAGACAAAATTCTTGCCTTATTACTTACTGTACTGTTCTATCACCCCAATTCATGTCATTTTCCCTAGTAAATCTTTAGATATTTTCTTTATGCAAATGAAAGAGAAATATGAGTGTATATTCTTTTCCTCTTAAAAAAATGTGTGTGTGTCTTTGTGAGCATGGGCCTGCACATACCACAGAGAACATGTGGAGGTCAGAGGATAAAGGACAACTTTGTGGAGTCAGGCTTCGTTTTTTTGTTGTTGTTGTTGGTTGGTTTTTTTTTTGTTTTTAAGATTTTTTTTAAATTTATTTTCTTAAATCTTATTTATGTGCATTGGTGTTTTTGCTATGGGTATTGGGTCCCTGGAACTGAAGTTACAGACAGTTGTGAACCGCCATGTGGGTGCTGGGAATTGAACCCAGGTCCTCTGGAAGAGCAGTCAGTGCTCCTAACCACTGAGCCATCTCTCCAGCCCTTGTTTTGTTTTCTTTTGTCTGTCTGTCTGTCTGTCTGTTTGTTTGTTTGTTTGTTTTGAGACAGGGTTTCTCTGTGTAACAGCCCTGGCTGTCTTAGAACTCTCTTTGTAGACCAGGCTGGCCTCGAACTCACAGAGATCCACCTGCCTCTGCCTCCTGAGTGCTGGGATTAAAGGCGTGCGCCACCACTGCCCAGCCTGTGAAGTCAGGTTGTCCTTCCACTTTTGGTGGGTTCTAGGGATCAAGCTCAGGTCACTAGGCTTGCTCATGGAGTACTTTACCCACTGAGCTACTTGCTGGCCCCCTTTTCTCATATATAGAACTTACATCTTTCTTTTTCTTTTTCTTTAAACAGTCTGACTGGAGAGCTTTCCATACAATACATAGAGAGCTACCTTATTTTGTAAAATATTCCGTTCTGTAGCTGATAAGAATGTTCTCAGCTTTGTTGTCATAATATTTTATCATTACAAACAATACTGTAGTAGATTCTTGTAGCTTATCTTGTCATACATGTATTATCTGAACTTTATGGTCTTTGCTCACATGGATCAGATAACAAGGGAACCTATATTATCTGAATATATTTGGGCCCTAAGATTATATCTGGGAGCAGGGTATAATGGCACATACACACCTTTAATTCTAGCAGATGCAGGAGGACCTTTGAGTTCCAGGACAGGTAGGGTTACACAGAGAAACTTCGTCCCAAATAAATAAATAAAATACATACATACGTATATACATGTACATACATACATACTTTGTCGGCCAGGGCCCATGCAGTGGCTGTGGATTCAGTGTTTGCTGCCCAAGCCTGATGACCTGGGTTTAATCCTCAGAGCCTCATAAATGTAGGAGATAGCCAGCTCCACAAAACTGTCCTCTGACCTCCATATACACAAGAAATGTTTTTTCAAAACCTTTATTTGATGACTTCGTCAAAATACACCACCTTGAATGAAGTGTTTTGAGACAGGAGAGGTGGAAAGCAGAAGGGGCGTGGACAGAAACTCACCTGTCTGCTTCATTAGCCCCTCTCTGTCAGAAAGAATTGTTTCTTTAAAGATTTGGAGGCGCTGGAGAGATGGCTTAATAGTTAAGAGCTCTTGCTGCTCTTGCAGAAGACTGGGTTTGATTCCCAGCACCCACATGGCAGCTGATAATGACTGTAACTTGCCTTCCGGAGATCTGATGCCATGGGCAGCAAATGCATAGTCATAATGCAGGCAGAGCACTCATACACATAAAAGAAATTCAAAAGAAAGAATTCCGTGTATATCAGTTCTGATGTGTGGATAGTGAGAGTTTAGAGATTAGGGAATTTCTCTGTCTGAAGAATAATCTCCAGAAAATGACTGGCTATAAGAAATGTTAGTTACCCACCTCTAGATCTCAAATGTTTCCAAGATTTACTGACTTAAAATAACAGACTTTGACTTCATACAGTTTCAAGGGTTCAAGGCCTTAGCTGGGTAATTCTAGCCAAGGCTATCTCATGAAGATAAAGTCAAGCCATCAACTAGCATAGCATTCATCTGTAGGCTTAGAGACAGAGATTGATCACGGGGTTTCAGAAATATTAATATTTTTTAGTAATATTTAGTGTTGCCTGTTTATTAGAAAATAAATTTAGAAAAAGCTGATGTTTGGCCAGGTGTATATGTGTGGATGTAGAAATACAAGCAAACAGAAACCCTCATTAGTATCCCCCTTTTTCTCTAGCTAGATCCTTAGTTATAGAACCTCAAGGCTGTTTGTGCTGATACCACAACTGAAAACACATACTGTATACACAGGCAGCATTTTGACTCTACTGAAAACAAACAATATCCTTAAACGTTAAGGTAAATAAGCAAACAGAAGAGAGAAAAAGATATTCTTTGAAAACCAAGGACTTGAGCCTGGTGCACGACTTTAATCTCAGCACTTAGGAAGCAAAGGCATGTGGTGGATCTCTGTGAGATCAAGGCCAGCCTAGTCTACATTGCCAATTCCAGGATAGCCAAAGCTACATAAGACCCTGTCTCAAATCAGTAAATAAATATTAAGAGCTTGGGCTCATGAGACGGCTCAGTGGATAAAAGTGCATGGACCCTGCAATGGAAGCATCCACACTGGCCCTATGGCATGCTCATACGCAACATATATACTCACACACTGATATTAGTAACAGTTGTTAAAACTACAGACTTGAAGTTGGGTGTGGTTGTTCATGTCTGTAATCCCAGCACTCGGGAGGTAGAGGTAAGAGGATTGGGATTTCGTGGACAACCTCTAATACAGAGTGAGTTCTAGGCCAGCCTGGGCTACATTAGGTCCTGTCTCAAAAAACTTAAGTGCTCAGAGCTGTCGATGTAGCTCAATTGGTAGATTGTTTGCTTAGCATGCATAAAACCCTGGGTTCCATCCCCAGTACTATATAAGCCGGGCACACCTGTAAACCTGTACTCTTGAGGTATAAGCAGGAAGATTAGGAAGTTTAAGGCCTTTGGCTGCTTAGGGAGTTGTGGATGCTAGGAACTGAACAAAGGTCCTCTGCAAGACCAGTAAGTGCTCTTAACCACTGCACCCTCTCTCCAGTCCTAAGAAGCAACACTTTTAACAAATTGTAAATTAAACAAAACGTTTTCTCCCCCTTCTTTCTCTTTCTCTCTGTATCTCGAAATTGGACATTACTTATTGATAGTAACATATTTTCTTTTAAGGGCCTAAAGTACCTTTTTTGGGAAGAAATATGTTTAATTTAGATTTTCTAAATGTATATAATCTGAAATAGCCTTCAAAATCTCATTCTTGTAACTCAATTTTCATTTTAAAAAAATAAGATTATTGACCAGGTGGTGGTGGCACATGTCTTTAATCCCAGCACTCTGGAGGCAGAAGCAGGTGGATCTCTGAGTTCCAGGACAGCCAAAGATACACAAAGAAACCCTGTCTCAAAAACCAAAATCAATAAATAAGATTGTTGGAGTTAGGATGTAGCTTAGTTGGTAGTGTTTGCTTAGCCTTGGGTTTGAACCCCAACACTACGTAAACTCAGCATGGTGATGACTGTCTATAATCCTGTACTCTGGAGGCAGAAACAGGATAAGAAGTTCAAAGTCATCCTCAACTACATAGCTAAGTATCAGGCCATCCTGGGCACCTGAGACTGTAGGTAGAGAAAAGTAATCTTAGTATCAGTTTAACCATTTAAGAAGATAAATTGGACAATGTCTTCCCTACTGTGATTTGAATATTATCCATAACAATCTTGGGACACACTTAGTACTAGTAATCTAGAAATCTCTTTGGGGCTTTATGATCCAAAAAAAGTAAGAATCTCAGACTTTTCTCTCTTCATTGTTTTTTAACATTTGTCTATCATGTCTGTGTTTGTGTATGTACACATATGTGTGCAAGTCAAGGGCCATTTTAAGGGAATAAGTTCTCTCTACCATTGTGGGTCTTGGGGATTGAACTCAGATTGTAGGATTGACAGCGAGCACCCCTCTCTGCTGAGCCATCTCCCTTGCCCTCACTGTTTGTTGAGGCAGGGTTTGCTTGAACTCTCTGTGTAGCCAAGAATGACATTTAATAGCTGATCTAATGCTCCCTCCCGCCTTCACTTCTCAGGTGCTGGCTGGGTTTATAGGCATGCACCACTGTGCCTGATAACTGATATTCTTCCACCAGATTGCAGCTAGCCAGAGATGAGAATCTTACAAAACTATAGTGCATTGGTTCTCTCACAGGCTAGATTTCATTTTCCACTCCTGGAATCCTAGCTTTGGCTAGGAGAAAAGAGACCCAAAGGTGTGTGGTGGCACATCCCTTTAATTCCAGCACTCAGAAGGCAGAGGTATGCAGATCTCTGTGAGTTCAAATCCAGCCAGGGCTACAGCGTGAGACCCTGTCTCAAAAGAATCTGAGACCCTGAGTTAAATGTTTTTAGTACATGCAGGGCATGGTGGTACACACTTTTGATCTTGGCAGTTGGGACACTGAGGCATGTGGATCTCTATGAATTTGAAGCCAGCCTGGTCTACATAGACCTTGTCTCCAAAAAAAAAAAAAAAAAAAGACAACACAGAACCAGATGACTTAGGCCTCTTGTAGATTCTAAGTGTGTCTTTAAAATGTTCTGCCACATCCAAATTACCTTCAGAAGTTTTTTGGTTTGTTTGATTTAATGTGTTGGATGTTTTACCTACATTTGTATCTTTGCACCACACGAATGACTGGTGCCAACAAGGCCAGAAGGGGTCGTTTTGGGGGTCCTCTGGAATTGGAGTTACAATTGAACTCTTCTGGAAGAGTGGCCAGTGCTCTTAACCACTGTGCCATCTCTTCAGCCCTCTTCAGAGGTCTTAAAGAAAAGAAAGAAAAAGTGATTCTGAAGATAGCTATCGAAGAGACAAGTGATTCACCAACTTGAGTTCTCCTGGAGGCAGTCAGGGATGACCTGGAGGGGCAGGGGTAAGATACAGGGCTCTTCAGCAGCCTTATCTGCAGAGGACCAGGGTTTTGATGATGACAGGACTTTTCTTGATCATAGTCCTTTCCATTTTGGCCCTGGATCCTTGACGTATGAATAAGTAGTAGGTGACTATTTTCCTAGATTTTTAAACTTCCTAGATAACTGAGCTCTATGCAGATAAAAATATGTATATTTGAAGCCAAAACGTGTATTTCCTAAATAAAGCATTTGTGTTTTCCAAAATAACAGTGTAGTACTGGGGACCTAGTTCAACAGTATAGCCATTGCCTAGAATGAGGCCCTGTTTAAAACAGAGTATCAGAAAGACAAACTGCATCAAATCCAATTTTTTTATACTTATTATTGTGTATGCATTTGATGTGTATGTGTGTATGAGTACAGGCTTATGCATTCTACAGTGCAGGCATGGAAAGGTCAAAGGAAAACTTTCGGGAGTTGGTTTTTTTCCATCTACCATGGCCTCCAGGGATCAAACTCAGTTTGTCAAGCTTATATGGCAAGTACTTTTTAAATGATGAGCCATCTCATTGACCCATGGTCAACAATTTTTTGAAACAAAATAGGCTATAATTTACTATAGTAAGTTCTACAACATACAGAATTGTGTTATTTTAAAATATATTGTTATAAAATATTCAAAATACTAATTAATATACATTTTCTGTGTTGGATTGCAACGAAAAATGTCTGTCTTTTTTTTTCTTTCTTTTTATTTCTTTTTAATGTACATGGTGCTTTGCCTGCATATATGTCTGTATGAGGGTATCAGATTCCCTGGAACTGGAATTATAGATAGTTGTGAGCTGCCATGTGGGTGCTAGGAACTGAACCTGGGTCCTCTGGAAGAGCAGCCAGTGCTCTTAACCACTGAGCCATCACTCCAGCCCCCAACAATGTATTTCTTAACTGTAGGTTGAATTTTTTGTTTTGTTTTTTGAGGCAAGGCCTCACTATATAACCCTGGCTAGACTTGAATTCACAGAGATCTACCTGCCTCTATCTCCTGAGTGCTGAAATTACAGGCATGAACCACATCATACTCAGCTTCCTTACTGCAGATCTTAGTCAAAACATTACATATAGATTCTCCAGTAGAAGACACGAGTTTCCATCCTGTTCTTAAAAGATATCATACATTAGACGTACACATTTTGAACATAACAGTGTATATTAATTAGAATTGGAGATGCTCAGTTTTTAAGGAATGGGGTAAGATTGTCATGTCACTAGATAATGCCTGTGACTTGTTAACTTTTCAAATATACTCCACTTCACACTTCCCAGTGGGGAATACCGACCTATGAAGTAACCTCATGGGGATGATTCTGTATCTCAAATCTGTTAGGGTGGGGAGCAAAACAGAGAACCCCAGTGTTAGGTCAAGTCACTTCTGCAGAAAGCGCATCGCTCTCATAGCTCTGATTCTGGATCTCACCATTGTAACAGGCAAAACTAGATGGTGGAAGACAGCAGTGGAGGCCTGTTCTCATGGCTGTGACCGAGAAGGATCTGCTGCTTTATGATTGTATGCCATGGACAAGAGATGCCTGGGCATCGCCATGTCATAGCTACCCTCTAGTTGCCACAAGGTAAGACAAAAGGAAAAAAATACTCTTAAGTCTACTATAAAGTGAATTCTACTGCCTTTGGTGCCTAAAATAGCATTTAAGAAGCTAACATAGACAAAATGATTTTTTCCCCAACTCATCATTTTGTAGCTCTTAACAGAATAAATTGCTTCAGTCACTCTGTGTGTGTGTGTCTGTGTGTGTGTGTGTGTCTGTGTGCGTGTGCTGTTTAAATTGGTGAGAGTGGCTGTTCCTTTTAAAACTTGCTTAGTCATGGAGATAGTAGGGGTTTGGGTGGTTTGGTTTTTCTAGATTATTGACTGTGACTAGAAAACCACTGAAATTGTAGCAGCCTTTTGAGTAGGTGATGAGATCGTTTAAACCAGACTGTGGTAAGTGGATAAGCCACTCCACTTAGCCAGAATATCTGCAACAACAGAGCACATGGCAATAAACATGGCTTTGTCCTGAAGCCACAGAATGTTCCCACCGTCACAAATCTGTGGAGTTAGGCGGGAGAACAATAGAGAGATGGAAACTTGTGGTGTCTTAAGAGACAATAACTGCAACTAGAAACACACTCAAATTCAGTTTTACTTGGATTTTAGAGTCAGGTGTTGGCGTAACTGAAAAGCCCCACAAGACCGCTTTTAGGGTTCATTTACAGGTTTCTCTCAGTGCAGTAAACAGAATCCACGAGAAGTCCGTGTTCTCTCTTGAGCTGGAGCTGCCTCTCGGCGATGCTTTGTTGGAACTGCCATTTGCCCTTGATGGAAAGAGCAAGTGGAAGGTAATCTAGTGGTTTCATTAAATGGGGGAGCCACTCAGAAAAGTACTTGGTAGTGAAAGAGGGAAGTGCTGGACCCATCTGCTGTGCCCCATAGAGAACACTGAATGTTTTCTGTTTTGAACAACCACAGATTTGCTTTTGTGACAGGGTTTCACTATGTAGGCCTAGCTGGCCTAGAACTTAATATCTAACCCAGCTAGCCGTGAACTCAGATCCACCTACCTCTGCCTTCCAAGAATGTTCTTTTCATGAAAATAGATTTTAAAAACGTCATATAGCATTCCTGGGTTTCAGTTATAGAATAGAGTTAAAGCATCTCCTGAACTTGAGAACAGGAAGGTGTGCTTTCCTTAATTCCTTGAGGGTAGAAGCATCTTGTAGAAGACCAATTAACTTGTATCCCAAAGATTTAGAATACTAAATAAACCTTCATTCCCTAATGCTAGAAATTAGTCACCTCATAAACAAGCAGTTTCTATCCGTTAGATGTCGCTCATCAAAGGACCTTAGTAGTAAGGAAAATGGGGCAGCTGTGTATTTAAAGGAGTAGGTCTTCCCAGAGCCGCCTTAGGTATGACATGAAAAACAAGTGCAGCTGGGCAGTGGTGGCACTCGAGAGGAAGAGCCAGGTGGATCTCTGTGAGTTCGAGGCCAGCCTGGTCTACAGAGAGAGATCCAGAACAGGCACCAAAACTACACAGAGAAACCCTGCCTCAATAAACAAACAAACAAACAAACAAACAAAAAACAAAAAGAAAACAAATGCAAAGCCAAACATGGCCACATGTACCTGTAATCCTGGCACTTGAGAGGTAGAAACAGTAAAATCAGGAGTTGAGGATTGGGCTGGGCTACATGAGAGCCTATGTGAAAAAAGAAAGAAAAGAAAACATGCCACATGAGAAAAAGGAGTAAGAGTTAATGTTTGTGCTTCAAGTGGCATCAAGAAAATGAAGCCAAGAGGAGCTGGCAGACAACTCAGTTGGTAAAGTACTTGCTGTATAAGCATTGAGACCTGAGTTCAGATACCCAGAACCCCTGCAAAAAACCAGGTATAGATGCAGTCCCAGTCCTAGGGAGGCAGAGACAGGCAGATCCCTGGAGCTCACTGCCAGTTAGTCTACTGGAGTCAGTGAGCTCCAGGTTCAAATGAATAGACAGGAAAAAAGATAGCAGAAACATACAGGAAAGGAAAAGAATGATCTTGACTATCGACAAAAATAAGTAATCCCTGGTAAATTTTTTTAAAGATTTATTTATTTATTTATTATGTATACAGAAGAGGGTGCCAGATCTCATTACAGATGGTTGTGAGCCACCACGTGGGTGCTGGGAATTGAACTCAGGACCTCTGGAAGAGCAATTGGTGCTCTTAACATGTAAGCCATCTCTCTAGCCCCAATCCCTGGTAAATTAATAATTAATCATGTTTCAAATTTCAAGCTCAAGTAACATTGTTAGATTTGTGTAAAGTAACAGCTACAGTTTATGTTGGATTACATACACATTTAGGTTTGTTGTTGTTGTGGTTTGGTTTGGTTTGGTTTGGTTTGGCTTTGATTCTGGTTTTTCAAGACAAGGTTTCTCTGTGTAGCCCTGGCTGTCTTGGAACTCACTCTGTAGACCAGGCTGGCCTTGAACTCACAGAGATCTACCTGCCTCTGTCTCCTGAGTGCTGGGATTAAAGGTGTGCACCACCATGCCCGACTCACATTTAGATTCTTAGAAATTAAAACTCTGGGGTGTGTGTGTGTGTGTGTGTGTGTGTGTGTGTGTCTGTGTGTCTGTGTGTGTGTGTGTGTGTGTTTTCTCATGATGTTTTTGGCAATGCCTGGAGGTGTTGAAGGGAATTTTTATTTTAGGTCTTTCCTAATATCAAAGCTAGGTACACAACACAGGCAGAAAGACTTGATGTCCTAGGTGCTGTGGATTTTGCAGTCTTCCTGTAAGCTTTCTCTTTGACTGGGAGAGACAGAACCCAAGGACAACAAGGCGCCTGTACCATGTGAACAATTGAGTGGTATTGAGCTTGTGGGACTGATATAGCCCAAACTGCTAAAGCTTGTCTTTTCATGAGCTTATTTGGCTTCCTCACAAAAGTGGGGGTGGGGGGCATTTGGCAGTGTGTCCTAACCAATGGCTCCTCCCTAAGTCCAGCAGCTGGTTTGAATTAGATCCCCTCTGCCAAATATTTCAAAATCACATCCTAGATTGATGTTTTGTAAAGTCTGACATGGATTAGCAATCAAACTGAGTGTGGTAGAATACCCTATCACTTTCCTCTGCGCTCCATCTCACTTGGATCATATGTGGAGTGATCTAAAACTTCAAGCTTTCTGAGCTAGCTCATGTTCACCTGGCATGTAAGTTCTGCAGGAGTCGGTTTAGTAACAGTTCTCGGGGTAACTTCATAGGGCAAGTCTGTAAGTTCAAACGTATCTCATAGTAATACTGTATAATTATGAAATGTTACTTGTGGTTTTCACTGTGCTGACAGTTGCCCTGGGGGTAAGTTAAGTGCTGATAACTTTACATGTTTCAGGGTGATTGGCAACCTATCACATGCACAGAACACACCTGTGTCAGTAGGCATTGTGTTCCCTAAATGGCCTTGGGGGTGGGGAATCAGTTTAATTTTGAAATGTCTTTATTGAAGGTGAAAAAACTCAGTTTGGGGATAGAGGAGATTGCTCAGTGGGTGAGAGTGCTTGTTTCAAGTACACATGAGTTCTGGTCCCAGCACCCAGGTAGAAAGTCAGGCATCCCACACATGTGCCTGTAGCCCCAGTGCTATGGGAGCTGAGACAGGAGGATTGCTAGGACTTTCTGGCGATCAGGCTCACTCCAGATTCAGTAAGAGACCCTGTCTCAAGGAAGGAAATAAGGCCACAGAACAGGCCATCATAGGACAGGACACCTGACATGCCTTCTGTCCTCCACATAGGGACAGGTGCTCACACCCACACACGCCACATTGCCAGCACAAATTATCACTTTTATTTCATCTCAACCTGTGATTATTTATCCTTTCAATGTTCTACATGGTGAAATAGGAACTATTGAGCTGAGAAAATACCTGTACTTCATTCTGAAGTATATCTGATCCATGTTTCAAGAAAAAAGGATCTGTGTCATTGAGTCCTGAGCTGAGTTTGAGCTCTTCCTCATGAACCACCAGTTTCCACTTGGAAGAGGGCTGATTAGCAAGCCACATGCTCAGATCTGTTTGTTAGGAGCCTCCTCTAAAATGTCCAAAGGTATCCGTTACCTGATGAGGGGACCGACCCTAATTGTTGCCCTGATAAAATTCTAGTTTTCAAGAAAAATTGTAATTCTGGATCAGGTTGGGTGCTGCATATAAGTTGAACCACGTGCATGTTGGATTTTTTTGTGACTTGTTCATTTCATTTAACATAAAATCCTCAAAGTTTATCCATATGGCAGGTAATCATAGAACTTCCCTTTTTTAAAGATTTATTTATTTATTTATTTATTTATTTATTTATTTATTTTGGTTTTTCGAGACAGGGGTTCTCTGTGTAGCTTTGCGCCTTTCCTGGAGCTCACTTGGTAGCCCAGGCTGGCCTCGAACTCACAGAGATCCGCCTGCCTCTGCCTCCCGAGTGCTGGGATTAAAGGCGTGCGCCACCAACGCCTGGCGATTTATTTATTTATTATGAATACAATGTTCTGCCAGAAGAAGGCACAAGTTTGAATTATAGATGGTTGTGAGCCACCATGTAGGTGCTGGAAATTGAACTCAGGACCTCTGGAAGAGCAGCCAGTGCTCTTAACCTCTGAGCCATCTCTCCAGCTCAGGACTTCCTTTTCTAGTCCACTGAGTGGAATATGCTGTGGTTGCAATTTTGTATGATGTTTTGTTTCGTTTTGAGAGGTCACTCTCTGTATCTCGGGCTGGTTTAAAACTTAGAATCCTCCTGCCTCAACTGCCCGAGTGTTGGCATTACAGGCATAAACCACTACATTTGGATGAATTTCATTTCATTTCTTTTTTTCTTTTCTTTCTCTCT
>CABHPH010126280.1:0-50363 GCA_902168325.1 Peromyscus nudipes | reverse complement strand
AAAAAAAAAAGACTCAAAACAAAGTGTCATAACAATTGGCCCATTCAAAAAATGGGCCTGAGACCCGAATAGAGAGATTTCAAAAGAAAAAAATGGCTAAGAAATATCTCAAAAAATGTTCATCATCTGTAACAATTAAGGAAGCACAAATCAAAACAACTTGGAGATTTCATCTAACCTCAGTCAGAATAGCATAGAACAGTAGAACAACTAAGAATAAGTACTTGGAGGGGGAAAGGGAACCCAAATTCACTGTTGGTAGGATTATAATCTGGTGGAGCCCACTATGGAAATCAATGCAAAGAATTCTCAAAAGTTAAAAATAAACCTTCCATATGACGCAGCTATATCACTCCTTGGCATATACCCAAAGAACCGGACATCCTACTCTATAGATAGTTTCTCATTATGTTTATTTCTTCTGATTCTACTCTATAGATACTTTCTCACTATGTTTATTTCTTCTTTTTTCACAATAGCTAGAAAATGGAAACAACCTGAATATACTACAACCTATGAATGGATATTGAAAATGTGGTACATATACACTATGGAATACTATTCACATGTAAAGAAAAATGAAAGCATGAACTTTGCAGCTAAATTGATGGACCTATGTCAGGTGCCTTTAGTACAAGATATTACAGACTTCAGGATTATGCAGTAGGGATTCAGCCATCATTGACAAATGTCAACCTATTAGAAGCAAGGGTTCTAATGGAGGACTAAACCATCACACAAGGTATGTTAGAGTTATTTATTGCCTTTTGGATGAATTGACTGTTTCTTGTTAAAAACTTCTTGTGCAATAATAGCTATGATATCTCCCCATTACCTTGCATTTTCATAAAATATGTATATGTAATCTCACAATTACATCTCAATTTTATGGGCACATATATCTGTGGGTAGTCAGGAAGATGATGTTTCATTTAACTGTATAATTTTGATATATAGAAAATATACTAGGATATGCTTCATACCCAGATCCATTGTTCCACGAGACTGTAGACACTTAAAGCCTGCTTGCTCCTTTTGCTCAGACTAACAACAGAAAATAATAATCTATCTTCAGTCTAATACAAACTGCATGTATTTAGCTCATTTTTACCTCAGAGAAAGTTCAAACTAGACTAAAGACCTTTGTAAAGAGATCATAAATTTAAAACTTTACAGTTATACACAAGGTCAGAGTCACAGATGTCTTACCAAGGTTACTAACAAGGAACACCCTAAGAAAAGCCTGCCAATTCTTTATTTGCCAAGTCTGCTGAAAAACCTATGTCTCAGAGTTTGTCACACTGGTCTTTGCACCCCTTCCCTCTGGTCCTGAAACCTTGGTACCTTGTGTTACTGTGGTAATAGCTCTGCTCCTTATTGTGTATTTTAGGAATGTGCTATGACCTTGAGGGTTTTGAATCTTTTTTTTTTTCACGATTTCAAGGAGTATCCTGTTAGAAATGTATGGATAGTCAAACAAGAGAGGAGCTAAGAGTGAGAGCTGAAAAGAAGCTGTAGATTTAGAGAAGCTTACTTAGAACAATAAATAGATGAACTAAAAGAGTAAAGTGTGAGTAGATTCATTCCTTATCCCTCAGACTTGATCCTTAACTGGCTGTAGAGTGTTCTTCGAACTTTGGGAGAAAGTCTTTGAGGCTGGTACTTAAAAGCTTTTGTTAGACCTAGGAAAGATCATACTGAGTAAGGTGATACAGAGACAGAAGGACAAATGTCACATATTCTTTCTCATTGGAGGCTCCTAATTCCAAATCTTCAAATGTGAGCACATATTATAAAATAACTGCAGGAAGCAGGAGAGGAAATGAGTACCATTTCCAAGGAAGGAGAGTTAATGAGCAATAGACAGGAGAATAGTGGAATACCAGTCATCTCATCATGGGAATAGGAAACGGGGGCCTCTCTAAAGTGGGGAGGGAAGTAAATAAATAAGAAGATGGGATAAGTGTAAGGGGAACTGGAAAAAAGGGGGGTTCTTCAGGGTGGGGGGAGGGAAAAAGAAATCAGGGGTTTAAATGTCTGAAAAGACCATAAGAAACCATACTATTAATTATTTATTGAAAACACCTTAATATATGTAATTCTGTATATAAGTATACATACTTAGTTTAAATGAGCTTTTCCCATCTGTATGACATTGCTCCCTCCAAGAGCAAAATACTCCCCAAACATACAGCCTATTATTGTTGTCCTTGTTTGACCCGCAGAGGTGTAGGTTAGTCCTTATTGCTGAAGACATTATGTACCTCAGACACAGGGCTCAGAGATACATGAGCTGGAATCAACATAAATGTCTCCACCCAGGGGACTAGCTACACGGTACTAGAAGATACCATGCAAGATTCCAAAGGAAGGAAACATCCATAAGTCATACCAAGCTATAATACTTATGAAACACAATGATGTCCAGCATGACACAATAACCCTAAGAGTATGCTTGTGACTTGATGCTAACTAACAGCTCTCTAATTGGACTTAAGATCTGATAAACAAGATGGAAACCTTTCCTCCTGATGGAAACCTAGCCAAATACTCAGTGCTAGCGAGGCCATGGATCTTGGAAGAAAACCTACAACCACCAATTTACTAGACCAGCATAATCCCTAACAATGAATTAACTATTTAACTAATACCAATAAAAATGTAGAATTGTGCAGCCCAGTCCCAATGAATACTTCTACCAAATAGTCCTGTACCTAAGGCTCAGTGAGCATTTTGGAAGAGGGGACAGAAGCATCATGAGAGCTTTAAGACCAAAGAGTTTGCTGTGAGATTATGCCTACTAGTGAAGTGAGATGCTACATCTATAAAGTCTTACCATCATGACTTCTTAAATGTGAACTGAACAAGGATGAAACCAACAGACATGCCAAAGTGGGTGGAGAAAAGTCTATGAAGCCTCAACCCCGTACAAAGTATGACAGGTAGCTGAGGAATGGTGAGAGCATGGAGAAATATTCTTCTCCAGAGAAGAACACACCAGTTGGGTATCCAATAATAGATAGTTAGTCATGAAAACATACATACAAGTGATATTATAAAGATTGAGCAGGTTATATTTTGGAATACATATATATATGTACATATCTACATACAATTAATAAAATGAGAGGCTGTAAATTTGAAAGGGAGCAAGGATAGGTATATGGGAGGATTTTGAAGGAAGAAGGGAAGGAGAGAAATTGTGTAATTTTATTACAACCTCAAAAATATAACAAAAAATAAAAGCCCCACACATGAATAATAAAGAAAGGAATGAATGAATAAATAAATAAATCTTTCCCTCCCCAATTTGGTTTTGGTCACTGTGTTTCACTCCAGCAATACAAACCCAAATTCACACAATTATCATTCATATCCTATCTTGTTTTGAAAGATTAGGTTATCAACAACACTTGGAATGTTACATAATCATTATTGCTCTTGTTATAACTTCATAGTTTTAGGTAAGAGCTCCATCTTAAATAAAGTTCTTTTAAAAATCAACTTGGACAGGGCTTGGGGGTAATTGTCTCAATGAGGGAATCTTCATGAAGAAAATATGCAAAGGAGAAAATGAGGCAGGAAACAGCTAAGCAAGGTGTCTTTTCATATGGAATCATTGTTGTAGAGAAGATAGGTCATACTTCTACAGAGGAAGCTTTAGCATGAGTCTTAAAAGTTCTTATTAATAAAATCAAACCTCAGCCAGGTATTGGGGTGAACACTGGAAGGTTAGAGAGACAGAATAAGCCGCAGCTATCTCACCTCGCTGAATCCTCAGCTGGTCTTGTTTCCTCAGACTGGATGCCCCGAGCCCTCATCCAGAATGGGTCTCAGCTGAACTGCTGCTAGAAGCCTGAATGCTTAACCAGCCACATGCTTCTCCAGGCCAAATGCCTCTCCTGGGCAAATGCCTGCTCAGGCCAAAATGCCTCGAGTTTCTGGTCCTCACGCCTTATATACTTTTCTGCTTTCTACCACCACTCCCTGGGATTAAAGGCTGACTTTCTGGGATTAAAGGCGTGGGTCACCATGCTTGGGTGTATCCTTGAACACATGAATTTCTGCCTCTGGAATGCTAGGATTAAAGGCGTATGCTACCACTGCCTAACCTCTATGTTTAATATTGTGGCTGTCCTGTTCTCTGACCCCAGATAAGTTTATTAGCATACACAATATTTTGGGGAACACAATACCACCACATTTCCTCTCTTTTTGTCTAAAATTAAAAAAGCTTATAACTAATACAAGAAAAACTATCCAATAAGTATATACAATACATATAGTCAAGATTACATTAACGATGTCTAGTCCATTAACATTTGACAGATTCAGATAAAAAACTCCATTATATATTAACAATGTCCAGTCCAGTAACATTTGACAAATTCAGACAAAAAATTTTCATTACTTATCTTATTGAAAACAAGTAGTTCCTTTTTAAAAGTAGATTCCATAATCTTCCTTTTTATCTTATCATATCTATAGGAAGCTGTTGGATTTCCTCTGAGATAACGGATTATAAAATCAAATCTTCACAGGTGTTCAAAATGAACAGACCCTTAGAAGTCATTGCTGGGAAGTGGGCCTGTGGGAAGCCATCCTAAAGGAAGAGGAAGTTTTTCTTTAGGGAGGTTTGTATCATTGGTGGTAGGTGTTAGATGTATCAAAACAGGAAATGGGGAGATAAATTTGGGGGAATATAAATGTTCTTCATCCCATATAAGAATGAGAAATAAATCTCTATTAATGAATATTTAAGTTACTTATATTACAGCTCCTGATCTGTTATGATTTTATATGTGTATGTGTTTATATGCACACACACAAAACACACACACACACACACACACACACACACACATCCCTGGGATTTCTCAGGGGACTGAGTCTAGATCCTACTCCACATATGCTTAAGTTACATTTGTAGGATATACCCTAAACCTAACCCTTCATATCCACAGGATCATATTCATAGATTTAATAAACTTGGGACAGAAAGTGATTGAGAAGAGCTACATTTTTACAGAATAAGTACAGTATGGTTCTGAGTGTTCTGTAAGTATCATCGTTTTTAACTTTTATACTCACCCTACGGGTGTTATGGGAATCTTATCTATGCTGTGGTCCAATGGCCAATTAGACTCAGCCATTATTTCAAGGGGCAGGATTTACATGCAGCTGGTTGAGATGGATCACAGAGTTTCCCTGGATTTAAGAAAGAGTGGCCCTTGGAGAAGGGGAAGCTGGACTGGAAGGTTGCAAAGGACCTTTGTGGAGCCCAGAGGTGAATGGTGGGAAGTGTGACGTGGCTGTGATGATTGTCTCAGGTTCTTATCTTGTATTTGTCCCCGAGGTTTATATCATAATGAACAGTGAAGAAATTGCTACATAGGGGAGCTATTGAGAAATGATAAAGTCATTTAAATTCACAGTGTAGAGGGAGGATTTCAACCCATGGAATCTACTGTCAAAGTTAATGAGCTGAAAGAAGTCTATTTTTTGATTTCTTCCCTTTGATTGTTGACAATGCTTTTTAGAATGGAGTTATTTTTGTGATTTAACTTTTTTCCTTCATATTTTGAACATCACTGAAGTTTCCCATATTAAATAAATTTCACTCATTTGAACAAAGTAATACCAGGCTGTGTATAGCATATTGCCTAGTGGTTACAGACATTGAAAGCCAGGTCCCATGGTTCCAATCTCAGTTATTCTTTTAAAAAAGAGTTCTTCCATGAGTATGAGTGAGTTGCCTGAATGTATGTGTGTAGACCATGTGTGTGCAGTACCCTTGGAGGCTGAAAGAGGGCATCAAATCTCCTGGAACTATGTGGGTACTGAGTCTTCTGGAAGAATAGCTAGTGTTCTAAAATGCTGTGCAGCTATTGACCCTTCCAGCTCTTCTTTTTACTATGAGTGAGTGTTTCATTACTCTACCTTTCTCATTATTTGTTTGTAGAATATGATAGTGGTAATAGCTGCCTTATGGGATTCTTGTCAGAACTTGCTGGTTCAAGTATAAATTAAATTAATATGGTATGTCAATACTGCCACTATGTATTTTATATATACATCCAATTAAAATTAGTTGAATAAATGAGTAAGCTAGGATTTTCCATAGATAAGTTATTTCATTTGTGTTTCATAAATGAGATTGGCCAAGGTAAGTCATTTTAGGTTGCTGACAAGTTCTCAGAAAGCAGAACACAGAAGAATCTTCCTCTTCTCCCAAATGAGATTGAATCATGGTGGGGCTTGTGGATAGGATAAAGGTTGGGTTGAGAAGTATTAAGAATAATAATGTAGGGGACATTTTCTGAAGGTGTCTTTCCTCTGAGAGTTAAGTGAATCCTAATTAGAAGCTTAGGGCCTGATTAGAAACTCCACTCAAAGGTAATCCCTTAGCCTCAAGTCTTCTAATTGCCTTGCTAGGATGAAGGATCCAGGCCAGGCCAGGGCAGAGGTCCCACACCTATTAGCAGGCATTTCTGTTATGCTGGGACTGCAGATGCTAGAGATACCTATTTTTCCAGCCCCTCAAAGTCCCAGTTAGACACCACATTCTTCCCACACTCCTATAGCCTTCTGAATTTGGGAGGGACCTTTGGTCTTGCTGAAGGTGAGTGTCATTGTATCTGTTCAGAGAGAGTGAATGGTAGTCAAGATTTCAAATGTGCTAGACAACCCGAGTCTTGCTTTCCTTTCATTTAAAACAGGCCTTTCGGCTGGAGAGATGGCTCAGCCATTAAAGGCTAGGCTCACAACCAAAAATATAAAAACAGGCCTTTCTTTTTGTTTCTTTGCAAAGTAGTGTCAAAATTAAGCACAATCTTCTTGTGCCTTGTGCACTTAGCATTTTTGGCTCTCATCTATAGCTGATAAGTGATTTTATATATGCCTTTAGTTATTGTTCATAGTGTCAAAAGACATGAGATCAAATGGTGAATTTACACAGGAAAGTGGGGAGGCTGTTCAGGGATTCTTGTTGATTATCTGAGAAACCTATACTGCTAAGGAGTATTTGGAACAATTCAGTGTGGTGGCTTCAACATTAAAAAGAGAAGTTAAGCCGGGCAATGGTGGCACACGCCTTTAATCCCAGCACTCGAGAGGCAGAGCCAGGCGGATCTCTGGGAGTCCGAGGCCAGCCTGGGTTACCAAGTGAGTTCCAGGAAAGGTGCAAAGCTACGTAGAGAAACCCTGTCTCGAAAAACCAAATAAATAAATAAATAAATAAATAAATAAATAAATAAATAAGTAAGTAAAATAAATAAATAAATAAATAAAAAGAGAAGTTGTTACTCTAGATAAGCTGTGAAATATATGAAAACCTTTCTTTGGAGAATAATTTTTTCTATCCCTGGAATTGTTGGGGTACCATAAATGTTCCTAGTCAGAGTGGGTTGCTGTCAGTTTAGAAATAGTGATGCTTGTGATGCTAGATAGGGTTTGAAGTCTGGGTGGCAGGCAAATTTTAGATCATTGCAGTTCATGATACTTCTCTCTGTATTTGCCTGGGCCACCAAGGTGTAGACAACTGAGTTCTGTCCTCTAGAAACTGGTCATGTGGGTGCTGACTTTGACAGAATATCTGAGGCTCTTAAAGAGTGCAAGTGCCCAAGGCAGAACCAAGGAGGTCTGATGCCTATTTCATGTTGTTTGGCTTGACCTACATAGGAATTAACACCATCACTGTACCTTATTTTTCTAATACCCCTTGAAAGAATTTGTTGTCTGTTCCCATCATTTTAGCATTGTGCTAAGACTCTGAAAAGAGGCACAGCCCAAGCAGTGGAAAGAATATCTAAAACTTTAGGATACCTGGAGTATGGTTATGCCAACCACTACTCTTGGATGATTGTATTTAGGCAAGACCTTCTTCATTCCAAGACCTCCATTTCATCATCTCCAGGAGAGGTGGTAATGTACCTCATCTATCAGAATGCAGGGAGGTGGAACAATGACCTTCTGAAGTCCCTTTGTGTTTCAAGATACTAATGCACATTCGATGTGAATAGCAGATGGGACAGGGTGATCAAGATATGGGTAAGGAGAAGAGAGATTTTGAGCTTAGCATCTATTCAGATATTATGTTCTACTACCCCAGAGCTTATTATATGGTTGGCTTATAATATGGTTATATTAAATGGAAATTATTTCACATTTCCCTGCCACCTCTGGTAGGACAGGCATATCTCTGTGGCACTTGGTGAATAGTCTCTGAGGTCTGGTGCACCTATAGCTGTTTTTCTTCCTAGCTCTCATAACTAATTTGTGTATCAGCTGATATCTTTGTATCTTACTTTCTTCCTGCTAAAATGGACTGTATGAGAATCAGGTGAGGTAACAAGTGTACAGTGTTCTAAAATAAGGGGTTCTGCATAATTTGTAGTTAGGGGAAGGGAGAGCTCCCCTATGTGTACCAACCACAGAAGTTTGGTTGAACATAAGATATATTTTTCTCATTTCATCCTCACAAGATCCCCATGGGTTGGATAGTATTAGGACTGTATTATAGATCACAAAAATGTTATTCAGGGAATTGAAGAGACTGGCTGGTATTAGAGCAAGGGTAATATACCTTCAAAGAATTCTGGTTCCGTACTTAACACCCTAACTTAGCAGTGTAGAGTGCTGATTGTCTCCCCTTGTGGGTGCCTGGCTGTGTAGAGGCCATAGCTACATCTCCTGGGTCACCATGACTCTAGGCCAGGAAGAGGCCATACTGCAAAGTACAGCTTCTACTGAATGTCCATCATTCTGACATATTGTGGAGTCAGCAGTTGTAAGTTGAGCCATCATAAACTGGGAACCTTTTATAGAGCATCTAATTTATTTTATTGTGTGTGTGGCCTATGTGCCCAGATATGTGTGTATGTGTGCGGGGTGCACATGTGTAGATGGAGACCAGAAGTCTCATACTTTACTTTTTGAAAAGGTCTCTCACTGAACCTGGAGATCACTAATTGTCTTAACTGGATGGTCTGCAAACCCCGGGGTTCCTCACCATCCCCACCCCAAGTGCTGGAATTGCAGATGTGCACCACCATATTCTTTTTACATGGGTTCTGGGAGTCTAAACTCAGGTCCTCATGATCCTGCCACAAGAATTTTACCAAGTGATCCATTTCCCAAGCACTATATAGTATCTATGAGTCAATGGTGTGTGTGTGTGTGTGTGTGCATGTATTCACTATAGATTGAACCCAGGGCCTGTGCATGTAAGCACACCCTACTGCTAAGTCATATACTCATCCCAAATAAAAACAATAAACAATTGAAAAAAAAAGAATTCTGGTTCCTTGACACCACACTCTTCTTACTTCTGTTGTTTCTAGTGAAAACCTGCTGTTAGAAATCTTTTTCATGGTTTTTTTATTCAACTAGAAATGATCATTTTTTTTTCTAACCAAATTTCTTAGGGAAACAATTAGCTCTGTAAGTGTGATGTATGTGCACAAATATGTTTGTGAGTGTGTGTATGTGTCCACGTGTTCATGCATGTGCATGCATGTGTAGGTGGGGACCAGACTGGTGTAGGGTGTCTACCTTAATCACTTTCTACCTTAATAGTTTTAGATAAAGTCTTTCCTTGAACCTAGAGCTCATCAGGCTAGACTAGCTGTCCAGCAAGACCCAGTTTTCTTCTGCTTCCTCTCTCAGTACTATCATTCCAGGTGTATGAAGTTGCACTTGACTTTTTATGTGGCTTTTGGAGATTTACACTCAAGGCTTCATGATTGTGAGGCAAGCGCTTTACCCATTGTGGCATCTCCTCATACCCACGTCTCTTGAATAGAGACTATTTTTATCCCCAGCTTAATCCATTTCAGGATGGTGTAGAGTTGTCATATTTTTCACCATTTAAAGACCTGAGGACCTACATATTCAGCAACACACCAAGAGGAAGCCAGAACAACTGCCACATACTCTTATCCTCTTTCACTTTTAGGTCAGCCCAGGCAGATAATGCCAACTTGGTTATAGGAACAGGGGGAGAATGACAGTCATCTGTATCCACTTGATTTTTTTTTATTTGTCAGCATTCCCAGTATACTGTCTGCTATAGAGTAAACAGGCAAAATCTTTACACATTTCATTGCATAATTCCAGCTGACAGCACTGGCTATGTTACTTCAGACACATCACACAATGTTTACACCTTACCATTTAAAAATAACTTTAAGTGTGTCATAGAGGATCTAAGTGGGTTATATAAACATGTTTCAGATCCATGGCATATCCCATCGTAAGTGCTAGTCTGAAGCTGAGGATCCACAGATAAGCTCTTGCAAGTGCAAACTTTTACATTTTATTTTAGAATTATCTTTCTTGGCATTTTCCTGCTCGTTTCACATCAGTACCCTGGTTCTAAATCCACATCTAAATCTCAGCTCTAAGGTCACAAAGCCTGTTAAAGTTGAGTGGACTTTCTCACTTCTGAAATACCTGCTAGTTTCTGGAGGACTAGCCAAGGGTTAGAAGAAAGCATTGATAATCTCAGAGAGCAAACAATCTTGAGCTCCTTCTCTACTAACTTTGGAATAAGTAGAATCACATATCATAGGTGTGTGTGCCTTTGGATGATAAAATAGAAGCTGTGAGGCAAGATGAGGAGGTTTATTGGATAAAGCACCTATTGCACAAATACAAGGACTGCTGTTTAAGGTGGACAGCCATCGTGGTCAGTGGCAGTCCCAGAACTCTTAGGCAGAGGTGGGATCCTGAGGGCAAGGTGACTTGCTGGGGTAGCTGGATTTGTTGATTTTTGAGTTCAGTGAGAGATCCTACCTCAATAAGTAAGGTGGAGGGTGACTCTAGAACACATTGAAGAAGAATTTCTGTCTGCCACATGGACCTACACATGTGTATCTGCACCTCCACATGCATGCCCACCTACTTACATGTATGTAAGCACATGACATATACATGCAAAACATGAGGCTATGAGTCTTGGAAAACCATGATTAATGTTTCTAGAATAAGAATAACCCAGTTACAGAGATCTGCTGAGGGAGACCCAGGAGTGAAGTATTTCTTCACTTAGTGAACAATTAAGTAACATAAGGCTATGAATGGAAAGTGTGTGACCTTGCTTTGTGTGGTGGAGAGTGGTGGGCTCAAATGTCATTAAGCATCACTTTCTTTTGTTTCTTCTGTTGCCTCCTTCTAACTGGCAATTCCATATATGGGCTTTAAAAATGGGACACTGATATTCCAGTCCTCTGTTTCTTCACTCTCAGCAGAGTTCATCTAAATTTCCAGGACAGAGTTTTCCTCTGCAACCCCACACAGCCATGGTTCTTCTTCCTGGAGAGTTTGTGGACTAACTGTTTATTTTCCCAAGCCTTAGCTATTAGGAAGTTAGTTGGTTTTTCTGTCTAGAAATACAAACCATTCTGGACCAATTTAAGAACTGAGACAGTGCATTCCATGTCAAGGTTGTGGTATTTACAACATTTGGCAGCTCCTTCGATGTTCAGGAGCCACTGAGAAATATTCAATTTTTCAAACCTTCTTTAGCCCATTCCAAAATGGACATGATAATGAACATACTCAGAACATAGTCAGACGTGTATGAATTAGGAGTCCTTCTCCTTAGTATTCATTTAAACACATACTTATTTTACTTTTAATTGTGTGTGTGTGTGTGTGTGTGTGTGTGTGTCTACATGTGAGTGCAGTGCCAACTGAGGACAGAAGAGAGACTCATGCTGTGGAGCTGGAGTTACAGGCATTTGTGAGCTGCCTGATGTGGGTCCTGAGAACAGAACTCAGGTCCTCTACAAGAGCAGTATGTGCTTTTAATTACTGAGTCCTCTCTGCTCTCCATGGTGTATCCTGATATCCCCTCTCTCTAAGAGAAAGGTAGAATAATTGTAATTTTGATTTTAGTTATACTTTAGTTATTTGTGTATTTGGCAGGAAGGGGCTCAAGTATCACTGCACATGTGTAGAGGTCAGAGGACAACTTGTAGGACTTGGTTCTTTCCTTTCACTGTGTGGATCCTGGGGATTTAACTCCAGTCAGAAGGCTTGGCTGCAAGCATCTTTACCTGTTAAGGCATTTTACTGGTTCTTGATTTAAATTTTCAGAAGTTGGTTGTGGTAGCAAGACCTAAATATCTTCCAAGATTTTTCACTTTCTCTCTTGAATACTGGCATTTTCCCATCAGATTTGTTTGAATCGCTCTTTGTGAATTATCTTTACAGAATTCTTTGGGCAAATCATCTGGAAATACTCTTACTGGCCTGATACCGATAGAGCTAATTGTTTTTTATTTATTCATTCGTCAATACATTTTCCCCAAAATATTTAAGTAGCCTTATAAAAATGCACAACATACAGCAAGACAAAATAAATTAAAAAAAAGAGGAGCTGGTTGTTGGCAAAGAGAGAGCATCGGTAGGCAGATAGTAAGGGCATGAATGTTCACCAGGGCATGAATGTTCACATGACTTTTGTCTTGTAGTTGTCCTGGAACAGATGGTTTCAGGTGGGTAAAGATTATGCACTAAGTGTTTACTCTGTGAAATAAGAGTTTACTCTGAGGGTATCCCTAGACCTCTCTTTGGAGATAGAAATGCAGAGAAAGGTGATGTTACAGGAGGGCAAACATGTGCAGTGTTTTCAGCTCAGAATTAGAGACATCTGCCAGAATTTTAGAGTGTAATTAATACTACTTCCATCCTTACTCAAGTACAAGAGGTTAATGTATACACAGTCACCAGAAGAATATTGTCCATAAAAAGTGCTTACTGCACAGTAACGTTCAGTATTACCAGTCTTGTGAACAATGGAACAGTGGATGGAAGTGTTATCCTGGAGGCTGATGGGGTGTTACTCAAATCCCTGCTTAGTGGTTGGCTTAAATCAAGTTATTTCATCACTACAGATCCCTGTTTTTCTGTCCATAAATTGTCTATAAAGTTTACTGTGAAGGAATATTATAAGAAGTAAATGAGGCAGATTATATACAAGATTTGGGACAGTATTTATTACTGTGAGTAAAACATTAATGTCAGCCATTATTACTGTCAATGGATAAAATGATAGTGAATTTGAAGATAAGGATGGCTTTTATTTGGGATTTTAGGATTTGAAGGTACCTCTTTCTATTTAATGTACTCAACATTAGAGATGGTTTTATAGATAGAAAAATGATGAGCAGACACATGGCATCCCATCATTGGGAAAAAAGACAGGATAATCAGAAGTTCAAGGTCGGCTTGGTTACATAGTAAGTTTGAGAACAGCCTGGACTGTATAGCAAGACCCTTTCTCCCTCTAAATGGGGAATGTAGATACAATAAAATTAGGCTGGTCATTTCAAAGTTATCTTCTTTCTAAAGCAAATGAGGCTCCCTTTACCCATTAAGCCATCACCCCAGCCCATTGTAAATAATATTTAAAAAATCCTTCTTCACTTTGATTCTTTTTTTTTTTTTTTTTTTTTTTGGTTTTTCAAGACAGGGTTTCTCTGTGTAGCTTTGCGCCTTTTCCTGGAACTCACTTGGTAGCCCAGGCTGGCCTCGAACTCACAGAGATCCGCCTGCCTCTGCCTCCCGAGTGCTGGGATTAAAGGCGTGCGCCACCAACGCCCGGCTCACTTTGATTCTTAATTACCCACACATTGCAGCTCCCCCACTGAACAGCAACTATGTTCTTTTGTCAAGGTAAATATATATTTATTATCTTTGTAAAATATACAATGTGTATGTGTGGTTCTGTTAGAATGAGAGCTCTATGAATACATGGATTTGTCTATATTGTTCCAAGCTTCTAGAAGAAGTCTGATGCATGATGAGTTCTCAGTAAATTTTCACTGAATTAATGCATGAATCCAAATTATTTTTCCCCTCGTTTAGGATGGCTGACACAGACTGTTTTTTAAATATAGTTAAAAATGATGTATCTGTGTTTGGATATGTGCACGTTTGTGCAGCTGTCCTCTAAGGTTATAAGAAGTTGTCAGAACTCTTGAAGGTGGAGTTTCATATATATTTGAGCTGCTTAACAAATGTGCTGGGCACTGAACTGGAGTCTTCTGAATGAATAGAACATGCTTGTAACTGCAGATGCTTCTCTCCAGCCCCTTCACAAACTCCCTAGAACAGAGCAAACCATTGTTTTGGGAGGAGATAAAAATAAGATATTTTTTCCTTAAGAATACAAAAGACAAACAAAACATTTACATTATAAAGAATCCCAGATGTGGGGGCAAACCACTAGACATTATTTATCTAAATTCATTATTTATCTAAATTCATTATTTATCTAAATTCATGTGAGATCTATTGTAAATTCAGATTTCATTTCACCTATGCAAAGAGGAGAAGTAGAATGATGTACGAAGTCCACATTACAGCATTTCAGTGCTGCAAATGATGAGTATAGAAAGGCAGATCCAGGGGATGTCCTGATGCCTGGCAAGAACCTAGTCTGTATGAGAATTCTATACTCAAGGGGCCAGCTCTGTCTCTTAATGAAATTTGCAGTTCTGAAATGCCTTGATTCATGCATCTCCCTAATTGATAATTATCTGGCATTAAAGATTGATAATGATCTGGCATTAAAAAGATGGGACAGGTCATTGGGAATAAGAGAACTTGTAAATACATGATGATGTTTGGCAGGACAGAGAGGGAGGATCAGCCAAGCAAAGTGCTCTAAAGTTTCTAAGAATGTTTGCTCCTTTTGGCTGTCTATATAGCATCTAAGTCCATTTTTCTCATAAACACATCACATAAACCAAACCTCAAAGGTAGGTGTTGTACACAGATGTAATCTCAGGACTTAAGAAGCTGAGGCAGAATGGGAGGAAGTTCAAATCTAGATGGAGTTATGTGTCTTTTTCTATTCTTTAAAAATTAAGAGGACCCAGAAATAAACTGATACATCTATAGCCACCTGATTTTGACATTTTTAAATTGAAAATAGATTTTTTTCATACAATATATTTTATTGCATCCTGAAAGACCAGTTCCCTGAGTTGCTCCAGGGTTGCAAATAGAATGCCCTCAGAGTAGTGGGTCTAGGAATAATATTTATTAATCTGAGGGAATAAAAGCTCACAAATATACTGATGGTCATGCTCTTTATTTCTCTCAAGTTCTCTTCTTCTACCTCTTTTCTTATTCTGCCTCCCTTTATATATTACCCCAATGAAAAGCAATAAAAAGCTACATTTGAGGGCCATAGTACATTTCCCAAGCAAATGATAAGGATCAGAGCCATTTACCATGGCAACCCATAGGCAGGGCAATGGTGTTTGACACTTTCCTGGGCAGTGGCATTGAAAACATCCCAAAACCAAAAATATATTTTTTATCCTGCTTGCAACCCCAAATCACAAAGAATGGTACTTGTAACTCCTTCTTCTGTAGCTCTGGCTAATTGTGAAACTTTTCCTATGGATAGCTGGACATAAAACTATTTTTCTCTGGGCTTGGTTAACAGATAAATTATTATTGGGGACCTAAACAATAAATAGTTAGTTAGCTGACCCTTGAGTCATATTAAAAATCTGAGGTCAGAAGTTTGTGCAGAGAGTTAATTGCCTGAAGAATTTGTACAGGGAGTAGGTGTTTGTGTTATCAGCCAGACTTTTAGCAAGTGGGGAAACTGGCATCAAAGTTGCTCCATTCTTGACGTTGGTTCTACAATAAGACACCTGGGGATTTGTCCTTGTGTATTTTCTGTGCAGGTTTATCTTATGAATTCATATGTAGGGGCATTTAGTCTGTTTTGAATTTGTTCTGAGGTTATAAATCAGCTAATTGCATAAAGGCTATCTTTGTAGCTAAGAATACTATAATTTTCCCATGTCAGACTGAGCTATTGATATAAAACAGGGCCTAAGTTTCTTACAGTCTTCATGGGATAATAGTTCTAGTTATGAAGCATATCTTAGTATATTTTCTATTTATCAAAATTATACAGCTCAATGAGGAGTCCACAGATATAAGTGCCCCAAAGATTGAGATGTAATCATGAGGTTACATGTACACATTACATGAAAATTCACACTAATGGGGAGATTCCACAGCTGCTTTTGCTGATGTGAATATGCAGACAGAAGCAACCAGTTTCCAGAGTCTGTGGTTCCATAAGCCTTGTTTGAACAGGATTCCTCCATCAGAGAATTACTCATCTGGTGGTTTCACACAAGAATTATCAATTATCAATTAGCCTGCAACAGCTCATGACAATATTTTGATTACAGTTTCCTCTCTCCTAACATATCCTCCCAACCTCCCCACATAACTAGATTCATTCCCTTTCTTCCTGTCTTGCTCATTAGAAAACAAACAAGCATCTAAAATTAAAAAAATAATAAAATAAAATAAGACAAAATAAAATCAAACAAACCAGAATAGGATAAAACAGAAGAAAAAGAGCCCACAAAGCACAAGAAATATTTACAGACTCAGACACTCACACATTAACATACACAGAAATCCAATAGAAACACATAATCAGAAACCATAATGTATAAGCAAAAGACTTGTAAGATAAAATGCCAGGTAAAGCATTATAGGAAAAAAAATCTCCAAAATTCCCTTTAGTTAATTTTGTGTTGGGCGCTTACTACTTACTGGACATGGGACCTGCCTTTAGGAGTGTTTTGTATGCCCAGTAAGAAACTTTTGGAGAAAACTAATTTTCTTTTGTGATGTCTTATCAATTAAAGAGACAACTTCTAGGTTAGGAATAGGGACTTGGGATTATTTCTTCTCTCAATGTGGGGACCCATGTGGCCTAGATTTATGCAGGCCCTGTGAGTGTTGCCATCATCTGTGTGGGTTCATTGTATGTGTCAGTCCTGTTGTCTAAAAGTCCTTGCTTTCTGGTTGTCTTCTAGTTCCACTGGCTCATACACTCCTTCTGCTTACTCTTCTACAGAGTTCCCTGATCTCTGAAGGGAGGAATTTGATGGAAACATCCCACTTAGGACTGAATGTTGTAAGATCTCTCACTCTCTGAACATTGTCCAGTTGTGAGTCTCTATGTTTGTTCCCATCTACTACAGGAGGAAGTTTCTCTGATGATGGCTGAGTAAGACACTGATCTACGGGAAGAGAAAAATGTTGTTGGGGGTTATTTTATTTTTATGTTCCTTTAGCACAACAACAGTATTTTTTTTATTATTTATTTATTTATTTATTTATTTATTTATTTATTTATTTATTTATTTTTTGTTTTTTCGAGACAAGGTTTCACTGTGTAGCTTTGCGCCTTTCCTGGAACTTACTCTGTAGACCAGGCTGGCCTCGAACTCACAGAGATCCACCTGGCTCTGCCTCCCAAGTGCTGGGATTAAAGGTGTGCACCACCACTGCCCGGCCAACAACAGTATTTGGTTTTCCTCTAGGTCCATACCCTGTCTAATCTTAGATTCTTGACCAGTTTCAGGTTTGGGTTCCATTTCATGGAGTAGGTCTTAAATCCAGTAAGTTAGTGGTTGGTTACTCCTATAACTTTGTGTCTCTATTGTAGCAATATATATTATAGGTAAGTCACCACTGTGGGTCAAAGGGTTTGTAGCTGGGTTGGTGTTGACCTTCTCCTATGGTAGGATGTGCTGGTATTGTATTCCCCAAAATATTGTGTACCTTAATAAACTTATCTGGGGTCAGAGACAGAGCAACCACAATATTAAACATAGAGGTTAGGCAGTGGTAGCATACGCCTTTAATCCTAGCATTCCAGAGACAGAAATCCCTCTGGATCTCTGTGAGTTCAAGGCCACATTGGAAACGGCCAGGCACAGTGATACACACCTTTAATCCCAGAAAGCCACACCTTTAATCCCAGGGAGTGGTGGTAGAAAGCAGAAAGGTATATAAAGCATGAGGACCAGAAACTAGAAGCATTTGGCCTGGAGAAGCATTTGGCCTGGAGAAGCATTTGGCCTGGTTAAGCATTCAGGCTTTCGAGCAACAGTTCAGCTGAGAGCCATTCGGATATGAGGACATAGAGGCTTCCAGTCTGAGGAAGCAAGACCAGCTGAGGATCTGGTGAGGTGAGATAGCTGTGGCTTATTCTGTCTCTCTGACCTTCCAGTGTTCACCCCAATACCTGCCTCAGGTTTGATTTTATTAATAAGAACTTTTAAGATTCCTGCTATAGTAGGATGCAAAGTACCTTCTAGAACCATGAATACTACTCAGTAGGCTATAGATAGGCACCAACTAGACTTCTCTATGTTCAATGGATTATGCAGGTGTTGTCTTTAGCAATAGCCCCTTACCATCAATTTATGGAGAACAGCCAATTGCCTTAGCAAAAACCTGGGTTGTTTGGGGGTTTTCATGGGGCCTCTTTTGTCCAACAACTCAAGATATACTCTGTTATTGGCACTGGAGACTTCATTCTATTATGAAAGATGTATAAGTTGGGCCCCCATATTATTTTGTGATTCAATTTAGATTTCTGTCGTGTATGTATATATTTTAGGAAGCCTCTTTTTCATATGATTCCTCAATGGTCCTTAGTTTTAGCTGTCCCACCCCATATTCTGTCTTTTACCCTTCTCTTTTCTCCCCCTCTCCATTTAATCCTCCTGTTCAAGTCCCTGACCCCTTTCATCCATAACTACAGCAAAGAAAAGGAGACATCCCATAGAAGAGGAGAAAATCTTTGCTAACTATAAACATCATAAGGGATTCATATCTAGAGTTTATAAAGATCCCCAAATATTAAACACTCAAAACTAAGTCATCCAATCAACAAAATGGCAGTAACAGAACAGGCAATTCTCAAAAGAAAAAATACCAAGAACTAATACATGAAAAAAAAAAAAGTCCAACATTCTTAGCCACCACAGAAATACAAATTAAAATGAAATTCAGAGTTCATCTTACCTGAATAAGAATGGATATCATTAGGAAAATAAATGACAGCAAGGCATGGTAGCATCAGTCTACATTCTCATTATTGTGGAGAGTGAGGCACGAGGATAGTAATTCAAGGTCTTCTTTACTTGCAAAGTGAGCTCAAGGTCAGCCCAGGCATTTAATGAGACTTTTCAAAATTTAAAAAGAAGTGGTAATAAGGGTTAGGGTATAGTTCAGTGGAAGAAAACTTGCCTAGCGTACCTGTGACCCTAGATTGAGTTCTCATTAAAAAACAACAACAACAAAAAGCACTAAAAACATTGCTGGTGAGAATCTGAGGAAAGAGGAACTCTTACACTGTTGTTTGAAATGTAAACTGGCCCAGTCACTATGGAAACCATCACAACAGCTCATCAAACCACTAACACTGGAACAGTCTGGCCAAACTATACTACTTCTGGGTATGTATCCAGAGATTCATGACAGCATTCCACAGAGACACTTACACACCCATATTTATTGCTGTAATAATCACAATAGCCAAAACATGGAACCAGCCTAGATGTTCATCAACAGATAAGTAAATATGGAAAATATGGTAGATATACACAATGATGTTTTATTCAGCTATAAAGAACAAAATTATGCCATCTGCAGGAGTACTGGCTGAAGTTCATGTTTAGAAAGATTAATTAATTTGTTTAAAGTCTAAAGGGATTTTAAATCTATACTATTCCATCATTGTTTCTTGGAAACCTTTTTCTGGCTGAACATGAAGTCAATATGAATTGCATTGGTTTGGAAGTCCCGATTTGCCTGTTTCTTAATTAAGAAGCTTTGTGGGATGGCTAAGCCACTTTATTTCTTTGTCATTCTTCTGTCAAAAGTGGGATTAACACAACATTATGTACTTCACAGGATTTGTAAACAAAGTGTAACCAAGCTTGTGAAAACAGTGAAGCAAATAAGGCTTATTATGGATAACCAAGGGGGTTGTGGTCACCCTCATTAATTTTCAGTGGTATCTTATTATTAACTGTTATTTTATTTCTCCAGGTGACATTTGCTTTATGGCAGACAATGGCACCAGGGTGACAGAATTTATTCTGATGGGGTTTCAGCTTCAGGCAGAGCTGCAGCTAGGTCTCTTCTTCACGTTTCTAGCTTTTTATCTCATCACCATGGGAGGAAACTTGGGCATGATCATGCTAATTCAGAGTGATTCTCGGCTCCACACACCCATGTACTTCTTCCTCAGCCACCTGTCCTTCCTGGATATTTGCTACTCATCTGTTATTGTGCCTCAGCTGCTGGAGACCTTGGGGACTCATAAGATGGTCATCACCTATGAGCGCTGTGCTACCCAGTTCTTCTTTTTTACATTGTATGCTAGTACTGAGTGCTTCCTTTTGGCTGTCATGGCCTATGACCGCTATGTGGCTGTGTGTTGTCCCCTCCTCTATGCCATGGTCATGACACCACAGACTCGCCTCAGTCTGGTTGCTGCAGCATACTCTGGTGCAATGGTAAATACTGTGGTCCGGACTGGGTGTACCTTTTCCATTTCCTTTTGTAAATCTAACCAGGTTGACTTCTTCTTTTGTGACCTCCCACCCCTGCTGAAGCTTGCCTGTAGTGAGACCAAGTCACGAGAGCAGGTGATCTTCCTTTTGGCTTTCTTGGTCATCACAACTAGTGTTTCAGTGATTCTTGTATCCTACCTATTCATTATTTGGGCTATTCTGAAGATTCGTACAGCAGGGGCCAAAGCCAAGACCTTCTCCACTTGTGCATCTCACATGATTGCAGTGGCTCTCTTTTTTGGAACACTGATATTCATGTACTTGAAAGGCAACATGGGCAAATCACTCTGGGAAGACAAGATTGTGTCTGTATTCTATACTGTGGTGATCCCTATGCTGAACCCTATGATCTATAGCCTGAGGAACAAGGAAGTAAAGGAAGCTCTGAAGAAATCTTTCAAAAGAATGAAGGTTTCCCAAGGAGAGTAAGACTTAAGCTCCATAAGTCCAGAAGTTCCTAACAGTACTTTAATCCTTTGTTTTGTCTTCTTGGTATACGAACGACTCTGCTCTCATAGCTGCATTGATATATTGAAGCAGCAAATGGAAGTTTGGCTTCCCAAACTTTATGAGCTCTATGATTTTGAGCAAGAAATTCTTTGTATCATTTTATCACACGTAAAATTTTATTGAGGCTATAGGGGTGGCTCAGTAGTTGCTAGTGGAACTTATTCATGAAGAGGCCTCAAATTCAGTCCTAAGCACTGACTGTTACCTATAGCTACAGATCCACAGGGTCTTCTGGCCTCCATGGTCTCTCTCTCTCATTCACACACACATGATTACATAATTAAAATAATATTTTTAAGAAGAAAAATTTCTTCTTTGCTATGATTGAAAATCAAGAAAAGTCAAGAGATCTTTAGCCCAGATCAAGAGAGATGGAATCAACATAAATGACCTTTACAAATGGAAACATGTTATAAAATGTAAGATTTATTTTTCATATCTGTCCTGGATATTGTTGAGAGTTTTAGTCAACTACTCACCATTTCATATAAAACTCAATTTTCTTTAACTTATGATGATTACAAACAATTGCACATTTCTTATGTGATTAAGATAAACTCTTCAGTTATGGATGGTTAAACAGATATCAACATTGGACAAAAAATCTGAACATTCACTTATAAACAATTTCAGTGTTTGCCATTGAGGAATAGAAGTAGCAAACAAAAGAAGGAAGACTGCATGGAAAGGAGTTACGATTCAGGAATGATAAGCTAGAGTATGTTTGCTTACTTTCCAAGAGGGCATAAAGTCAAGATGCTTCAGAATAAAGGGAAGAAGTAATGGTTTATATTAATTATTGGAAACAGTTTGATCTTGACATATGAATAAAGGTCAGAAATTCTATATTTTTTCTCATCATTATTCATGGACAGATGCTTCAATTAATCCAGGTTATTTTCTATTCTCTCGTGATGGACACCACCATCTTCTCTCATCTCCTCTAGGACATTTACTTTATTGTCAGAAGACAGAGAAGGACAAATCTATCACCTTTAAATTACCTACATTATGTGCTAGAACTATTACTTGGGAATATCTCCATGGAAAATTCTTAACCTTGTTCATCATTTCATCAAATATATAGAGACTACTTGTAGCAGAGATGATATTTGGCTGGAATATGGTAGTAAATAAAATAAATAATAAAATACATATGGGTTATCCTGAATGGAATTTGAAATATGGGGCATAGTCATTTAATACCATACCATACCATTATACTGGTAATTAACTGTTAAATGTTTGAAAAGTGGAAATGAAAAAAAATTAATGAAATCAAGAATCATAGGTTGTTGTTCAATGATCTGATAAAGCTTTAACATAGTCTGGTGTGGCTAAAAATACATCCCCAAAGAACTAACATGTAGGCAGAGAACTAAAGGATTAAGTATGCTGTTTTCCTGAGAAGGGGAGACTATATCAGACTGGAATAATTGTGAATGCAAGATTCTGTGAAATCAGATGCACTGAAGAGAAGCCAGACAGAGGGAACCTTGGTGTGAAACAGAAGTGGTGGATTTGGGAGAAACCAGGGTACAGAGCCTTTCAGGTTTGCTTAGGGACTTGTGAATTTTATTTCAAGAGCAAGATAGGAAATGTTAGTTCTGAATTTTAAAAAGCCCCCTTTCCTACAGTTGTTTGGGTTGGAAAGGAGGTCAGTGGTGATGTAAATAGAGGAGCATAGACTCAAGTGTGTAAGAAACAATTGGCATATTCTAGTGTATGTTGGTATATTCTGTGAGATATGGCATGATGCTTCTCAAATGCATCGTAGAAAAGGGAAAACTAGGAGGTGAATGACTATGATGTGAGATTAGGACTGATTCTTGGAAGAGTGGTAAAGTTGACAAAATATAATTAGGTGGTATCTGTCTTTGCATTTGTGCATAACACCTAGCATAAAGTTTAATCTTTCTTAGGTCTACAGACTATGCCAGTTATCAAAATTGTTATTTTCTTTAATTAATCTCCCAGTCTATGCTAGGCTGTGACAATGTGCTTAAGAAATCATTCATTACAGGGAAATTTTAAATACAAACACAAGTACAAAATATTAGACTAAAGTTTTCTTTCTTGGTGGTAGTGGGAATTAGTTGCTTCACTTTCCTCTCAGTTTCTACTTTGTAGGTCAAAACCAACTCTGCTTAAACCTGAGTTATTTTATATAATTAATGTATGCTTATTAAAATGTCTAAAACAGAAAAACAAATGAATGATTTTTCAGGTATTGGGCCCATGTACAATTGCTTCTGGAACACACAAGGCAGAGTAAAATGAGCTTTAGTGATTGCAGACATTGCTTAATTTTTAACATCCAAATTTTATTTTGTGTGTATGAGTGTTCTGCCAGCATGCATATATAGATACCGTGTGCATGCAATTCCCAAAGATACCAGAAGAGAGCACTGGATTCCTTGGAACTGGAGTTGCAGATTGTTGTGAGCTGCCATGTGGGTGTGGGGAATTGAATCCTGCTCCTCTATAAGAACAAGTGCTCTTAACTACTGAGCCATCTGTCCAGCCCCAAGAGACTAACATGCATGAGGCAATAGCATTTATTGTTTTGTCAGGGATACATATCAATAAATGAATGAAACTATGGACTACCTAGCCAGTATGAAGTTCTGTGCTAAGCTTTCCTTATCTCATGTAAAAACAACATTCTTTAAAGAAAGTGCCATCCTTAAATAAAATATTTTTCACTCCTTATTTTATTTTATCACTGTTGTTTTGTCACATAGTGTAGCCTAGCCTCAAACTTCAGGTTTTTCTTCCTTACCCTCCCAGGTGATGGATTTGAAGTCACATGCCACCAAATAGGCTCACAGATAACAGTTTAGAAGTAGAAATAGTCAATATTTTAAATGGCTTTCCTTTTTCTTCTCAACTTCTAATATACTTATTTTAGAAATCTGACTTTGAAATGATAAATATTTAGCTATAATATCTTCCTCTCCATCTACACACGAATGGCATGAAAAAAAAATGAAGGGAGGAGATCTTCAAACTGAGTTTTTTAAATCTGGCCATGACAAGAGACTATATTCTTGTACCACTCACAGTGGTTGTGACTACATGTATAAGATCAGCAAAGGAACAAACCAGTCTAAACCCCAGCATAGGCGGAGAGGGGCTCATGAAGTACCACCTTAGCTGAGGAGCTGTTGGCAATTGACGGCTGCTGGGGAGGGAGGGAAAGTTTTCTTTGTGGCTACAAGTCCTGACAACCATGCATTCTCCAATAGATGATCCTACACCTTTGTACACACAGGCAGAACTAAGTAAAATCATTGGATTTAAAAATAAAAGGAAAGCACATGAAGTTGGGAGAAGAAATGATGGGGAGCATAGGGAGAACATTGGAGGGGATGGAACAAGGGCTGAATTTACTCAAAACATTATATACATGTATGAAATTTTCAAATAATAAAAACATAAAATAAAATATTTAATCAATGAAAAATAAATAGGGCACTAATATTTTAACTGTAAAATTTGACACACACACTCTATGTGTTTGTATGTATGTATACATACATATCTATTAATTTGAACAAATGAGTATAGATACAAACCAGATTAACTAGATTCTCACTACAAGAGCAGCAGTTGATGGGAAATGAAGGCATATAACCCATATAACTCATGATCCTATGCCCTTAAAAGAAGTGTGTGTTTGAAGATTTTCTTTTGTTTGTGGAGTATGAGATGAATAGTTAGCCTTCGGGACCTGTGACTAGTTGGGGGGAGCAGCTGTCTTTTCTCTTCTGTGTCAGGGACCAGGTGCCTTGTTAAGAATTCTCATAAGCAATAGATGCCTATCCTCAGAGACCATTTTAACCACTGTGTGGGGATCTCAGAGTTTCGTAACCAAAATTAGTGTCTTCTCCTAAAGGTGTTTGTGTTAGAGTTGGAAGTGTATAAGAAAAGGCTGTTCTTCAACCTCTACTGACCAAGTCTAATATGTAATTGAACTACACTCAGGATGAAGAATGAATATTGGCTAGATTTAGTAGATTCTGGAAACAAAAAAAGGTCTTTGGTATGGCAGATGGCTAGAAGGATCTCAAGAATTATTGTAGGAAGAGTGTTAAGGCATTTTTATGTTCATGTTGATTAATATGGTGCTTGTGTGAGTGCATGTGCATGCGTGTGTGTGTGTGTGTGTGTGTGTGTGTGTGTGTGTGTGTGTGTGTGAATCTGAAGGAAAGAAAGGGGCATTAAGGAGCTAAGACTTCCTCATTCTCATAACTAAAAGTGTAGGAGGCCAACAGGAATCAGCAAATCTTTTGCAGCCTGGGGTAGTATTGCCCCCATTATACTCTTAGAATACTTCTTCACCAGGTAGATGGAATGAAATGACCTTGTTTAGACTAAGGAAAAGTATAGGACAAAGAGAAAAGAGGATCAGTGGGGTAAAGCCAGACTTGAATTCAGATGGTCAATCTAATCCATATATCTTAATTGATATTCCACCTAGTTACCAGAAACAATTTCCTTTATTTACCTTTCTCCCCAATACCTTGGTCCAGCACTGGCCTAGATACCAAAGATTTATGCTGTAATATTTTTTTAACATCTTCCCTGCCCTGCTGCACTTTGATTCAGCCAAATGACAATCGATTCTCTTGCTTCAAAGCCTCTATCACCATTTGAGTTTTTTGACTTAATGGTGGACATTTTCTAAGAAACAGCTATTGGAAGAAACCAAGGAATCATGTGAAATCAGTTACAAGGTAAGCAGTTTCTAGCGTACGCACAGCTTTGTACCTAATGGCAACTGGACCATTTCCTAGCTGTGCTATCTTTGGATTGTTGCTTAACTGTGGTCTTAGTTTCTTCACTCAAAGAAAGAAGAAAATTCATTTATAGAGTTTTTGTGAAGATTAAATGAATTAATACGTAAGTCATGAAGAGTAGAGTCTACCAGTTTTATTTTTAGTATTGCCAATATTGTTCTGATAAGAGCCTATTTTTGTGAAATTAACAGTTTCTTTCTGTTAAGTAGTACATTTTAAGGTCATAGATAAAAGTATAAAATCTAGAAAGAACTTACGACAATCACTGATATTTTTCATCAGTTGTACCGAATTCTCATGTTTAAGGTATGTTCTGATTTTGCAACTGGAGTTCTATCACAGTACTGTTCTCTTTTCAAGGTGTTTCACATCTTATTTAATAACTTCACTCTATAAAGTATAATAAATTCTTACTGAGTGATGAACTCCCAGGGGACATTTACTGTCTGGAGAAGGAATAAATGAATGGAGGCTTCTTGTAAAAACCTGTGATCTGAGAAACACTTTGAAGGTAGTGTAAGCACTTGGGAGGACCCTGGGGATAGGAAAGGTAAGATGTTCTAGGCAAAAGTGATGTTCTGCTGAAGCACGGAGACATCCATGAAAGGAGGAGTATCAAGGCTGCCACTTATTCAGTACATCCGGGGAAATTGTGGGAGAGCGAGGTGTTCCTATGTGTATGAGGACTAGGAAGTAAGTTGGGTACATAAGAAAATAAGTAGGGGAAATATAGATGGTCCCAATGTATTGAGGATGCTAAGTAATTTCCTGCTCTTGACAGGGTTCCATGACTAGATGTTTGTCAAATGGGCGAGACATGATCAATTTAAAGTCTTAGAAATAACAAGATTTTAATTGATATTAAATTTAAAAATGTGGCAATAATTTGTCAGAAGTGACTCTGACTCAGGAGTGAGGGAGAGAAGTTAGTTCAATAGCTATTGATTTAACCCAGAGAAGAGATGAAGAGGGTTGGAAATAGGGGAGAAGCTGGACCATCAAGGATAAAGGGCAGAATCCTGAGATGGTCAGATGCATGGTAGGAAAATGACTGCAAATCGCTGTCCAGGCTCTGCTTCATTTGCAGGGCTCACACAGCTACTTTGCAGTGTAAGTGGGATTACCCACTCTCTTGTTCTGCGCAGGTTCACATATGTTTTATTTTCCCCTCCATACCCTAAGATTACTATCATAAAACTCCCTTGAATGAAGGAGCTAAGACCTGTCATGTTTAAAGTTCCCTCTATAGCCCCTGGGTACTTTCAATATGTTCAAAAGTTTACACTGTACTTGTACGTGCATTCTGTGTGCAGCACCCTGACTTGTTTCTAATGTGCTCTCAGGTACGACAGGCTTCATGGCAAAGGTGAACCTGACTTTGGTGACAGAGTTCCTTCTCATAGCGTTCACTGAACACCCAGAACGGGGTCTCCCTCTGTTCCACCTGTTCTTATTTATCTATCTCTTCACTTTGCTGGGGAATTCAGGTATGATTGTTCTGATCCGCATGGATCGCCGCCTCCACACCCCGATGTACTTCCTTCTAAGCCACCTCTCTTTCATGGACATCTGCTACTCCTCTGTCACAGTTCCTCAAACAATGGCCATATTGTTGGAGCATGGGGCAGCTTTATCCTATGCACGTTGTGTTGCTCAGTTTTTCCTGTTTACTTTCTTTGGCTCCATCGATTGCTACCTTTTGGCCTTCATGGCCTATGACCGCTATGTGGCCGTGTGCCAACCTCTGCTTTATGTCACCATCATGACACAGAAAGCCCTTTTAAGTTTTGTGGCTGGAGCTTACGTTGCTGGTCTCCTCAGTGCCTTGGTGCGGACAATCTCAGCATTCTCCCTCTCATTTTGCGGAAACAATGAAATAGACTTCATTTTCTGTGACCTTCCTCCTCTGTTAAAGCTGACCTGTGGGGAGAGCTACACACAGGAGTTGGTGATCATTGTGTTTGCCATTTTTGTTATCCCTGCTTGCATGGTGATAATTGTGGTTTCCTACCTGTTCATCATTGTGGCCATTCTGAGGATCCCTTCAGCAGGAGGCCGGGCCAAGACCTTCTCAACCTGTGCCTCCCACATCACCGCAGTGTCGCTCTTCTTTGGAACCCTCATCTTCATGTACCTGAGAGACAACTCTGGCCAGGATTCGGAAAAGGATCGGGTAGTTTCTGTGTTCTACACAACAGTAATCCCCATGCTGAATCCCCTCATCTACAGCTTGAGGAACAAGGAAGTGAAGGAAGCGCTAAGGAAAGCTCTCAATAGAGTCAAGAGTGCCTAACCTCTTCCCACCTTGGGAAATCCCAAGAAAGATCTGTTTTCTAATGCCAGCACTTTAGGACTTCTTTATACTATTCCCAATATTTAATGTGGATCCCACAATCCAGGGTTTATAAAAAGTACAAATGTTTAGCTCCATGGAGAAGCAAGAAGAAATGTAAAGGCTAGCTGGAGAAGAGATTTAAGTGTGGACCATGGCTCTCAGGACATGTGCAATGTAAATGTGACAGGTCTCACTGGTTTGTGACAATAGAACAAGATTGTAGTTTTTGCACAATTTTCCATAAAAAGGAAATATTGAAAATATGATTTAATAAACATACTCAATAGTTAGATTCTGTTAATGTTAATATTTGTTATATTTACTTCATTAAATAAATATATCCATTAATATACCCATTCATCTATTTGCCCATTAAACTGTGTTGTGTTTTATTCACATGAATGTTAGTTGCAGAAAACAGCATTAAAACACTATCACTCTGCTCTTCAAAACCATGTTTTCATTTGAGATTCAAAATTTAGAAAATTTTCATTTTTTTTATTTTAATTTTAAATATAAATCTTTTGAGACATGGTGTCATGTAGTCCACTCTGGCCTCAAACTCTCTATGAAGGTGAGGATGACCTTAGATTTCTGATCTCCCTCTACCTTACAATTGCTGTGATTAAAGGTCTCCATTACTTTCTGGACTTAGGCAATAAATTCTCAGGATCGAACTTAGGACTTTGTGTTTGGTAGGCAGGCATTATCCTACCCAATTGAGTTATTTCCTAGCCTTAGATGACACTTTAAAAATATTTATTTACTTTCATTTATTTATGAGTGTGTACATGTGTGTGTGCCAGAAAATAGAATCAGGTGACCTCTATCACTCTCAGCCCATTTATTTGAGGCAGAGTCTTTCCCTGAACCTCTAGCTTGTATTGTCTGGGCTAGGCTGGAAGCTAGGAAACCTCATTGATTCTCCTGTCTCTGTCTTTGGAGCTGGGGTTGCAGGCATTTATGGAACTCCAGGCTTATTACATGGGTGATAATACAAACTGGTTTTTATGATTGTACCACAAGCATTCTCAATCATGGAACCATCTCTTCAGAATCACAATTTATTTTTAACTCTTTAATTATGGTAATTTAATGACCTAATTAATGAAGCTGACCCTATTGAAATTACTTTTCAAATCCTTTAGTTTTTGCCAGGGTGCCTTACTAGAATCTCTACTAAGACCTGCAATAACATGCTTGTTGATTGCATTTCACCACTCAAAATATATTCTGTTTTTTCTTCTGTCCACCTTTTCTAGATTCCTTCTGTTATAGTGTATGCTTTGGAGTCCTTTTGATTAAATTATACCTCTCTACTGCCCATGATAGTGTTCCTTGTATCTGTACCACAGATATATATCTTGTTTCTACATGTTCTGTCTTGTCTATGGGTAGGTAGATCTTAGTCAGCCCAAAGGCCCAGTGCCATGCAAAATGTCAGCCTGTATCCAATACCCTACAACTCTGGATCTTTACCTTTTTAACCACAGACCGCTTGATTTAATTGAGCCTGACAGACTGGAAGGGAACAATCAAATTGACTCATCTTTTCTTGTTTAGCTTGCTTCTCACTCCAAAACTTTCATTCCCTGAAATAAAAGTAGACAATATTGTGTTTATACAAAATGATGCATAGTATGGGATCCAGAGGAAGATGATGTATAATGTCTAACAAGATTATTTAAGCATGACATCCCTAAAATAATATGTTACACGAGGAACTCCAATGACAGGATCTCTGAGTGGATGAAGCAGATTTGTGCAAGGTGAAAGAGTGGGGATGTAGTGTCCAAACATATTTAACTTTAGATCAGACATCTAAATAAAACCCATATAAATCCTCAAAGCTTTCTTGAACACACTTTATTTAAAAGTATACATTCTCATTCTCATAAATAATATTAAAATATTTACTACTTTGAGTAGCATTTTGTCAGATATTAAAATGCAGGATAAAATGGGTTATTAATTCATAGTTCACATATACATTGTACTATAAGCAGTGAAGAACACTAAGAAGTCATTAGAAATTTCAAATTAGTTACATGAAATTTTCTGCAGATTGAAATAGACAATATTTGGTTCTTGCAAATGAAATCAGTATGCAAAAGAGTTACCTGCTTTGAGAATTCATTAGAAAGGAAAGAGCAGTGTGAGTGGAAAGAAAGGAATAAAAGAATGAATTTCCAGGCTTAAAGAAACACATTGATGTTTTCTGGTCTCTCCTCAAATGTGAAGCAGGCAACTAAGGCATTCATTCAAGAAGAAAAGATGAAATGATGAAGCTGCAGGAACTTGGCCTACATTAATTAATATAGGAAACCTTGTACTTTTTCTTGTTTTTTTATTAGTGTACATTAAGTTAAATATCATGAATTTCTTTATGTATACAATGTGCTTTGAATATATTATCCATATCATAACTTTTCCCTCTTATCTCTCCTCCTGGTTCTCTTCCTTTTCTGACTAATCTCTATGTCATGCCTTTCTTTCAAAATGTATTCCCGCATGTGAGAGAACACAGCCAATGTTTGAATATCTGAATATGAATTATTTGACTTGACAAGTTGATATTCAGTTCCAACCATTTATCTGAAAATAATATGATGTAATAATTTTTTATGCCTGAAAAATTATCCACTATGCACATATACCATTTATTTTTTATATATTTATACATTGCTGTGCACCTTGGCTTGGTCTATAACTTAGAAATTGTGGATAGTGCTGCAATAAACAAAAGGGTGGAGATATTTCTGTTGTATAATTACTTATATTTTTTGAAAAATATGCAGAAGTGATATAGCTGGATTATATAATAGCTGTATTTTAGTTTCTAAAATTCTTGAAATAATTTCAACTAGCCTTCACAGTAATGGTTTCTTTTGTGACTTCTATTTTGTTTTTGCTGATTCTTCATCTAACTTCTTTATTCAGTGTGTAAGTGCCTTACTGTTATTTGTGGTCTTTTGTGTTTCCATTTGAATTGTAGGAGTATTTTTCTGCTCTATGAAGACTGTCCATGAAATTTTGAGATTTCATTAAATCTGTAAATCACTTTGGGAAATATGGACAAGAAATAAATCCTGTTTGCTTTAAACCACTAAGAGTTTATATGGCTTACTTCAGTAGCATAGCTTAGCATAACTCATTTAAAAATCTAGGGTCTTGGGAGAAGGAAAAAATGGACAAGGAATCTGGGATACAAGTCTAGAACATTATATATACATATATACATATATTATGTATATATTCAGTATTTTTAATTTAGTCTTCTCTCATTCAATGCATTCTGACTGCAGTTTCTCTTCTCCCAACTCTTCCAAAACCTTCTCCACCTCACCTCCCAGATCCACTCCCTCTCTTTCCCTTTAGAAAATAGCAGGCCTCCTAGGGATATCAACTTAATGTGGCATAACAAGAAATAGTTTTCTTATTATTTCATTTATCTTTCATACTTTTACATACTATTTATGACATATGAAACACTTTATACAGACAAATACACATGGCTTTCATTATTTTTACATGTATTTTTAGGTTTAAAAATAAATTTTCGAGTTAGAAGAACAGCCCCAGCAGCTCTACCAGAGCCCAGGCTGGTCCTACATACCCCAAAAGAAAATTCAGGCTTTATTGGAGGCTAGGGCAGATCTAGAGACCCAGGAAGATTTTGGTTTTACTGGAAGTCAAACCCAACCAAGACCCCTAACCCCAGCGGAGACACCCTACTGGACCTGAAGACTCACCTGTCACCAGAACCCTTAAATACTTAAGCCAGAAGAACAGAGAGGAAACAGAAACCAAGGAACAAAACATCCATCCAACAAAGACAAACACAGGAATCAACACCTAGACCTATAATCATCCCAAATCCCAATGCCTAAATGGCAGTGTCAGAACACAAACAATATCAAAAGGGCAATCTGTTACCACCAGAACCCAGTTATACTATAACAGCAAGACATGAACATTCCAATACAGCAGAAGCACAAGGAAACAACATTAAAAATAATGTAATGAAGATGATAGAGGTCCTTAAAGAGGAAATGAAATAGTCCCTTAAGAAAATTGAGGAAAAGACAAACAAAAAATTGGAGGAAATCAGTAAAACTCTGAAAGAATGTCAAAAAAATCCATGAAAAAAAGAACAGTTAACAGAAACAGATAAAAGTGTTCAAGACCTGAAAATGGAAATAGAAGTGATAAAGAAAACACAAACTGGGGGAATTCTGGAAATGGAAAATCTGTGAAAGTGAACAGGAACAACAGATGCAAGCATCACCAACAGAATCCAAGAAATGGAAGAGAGAATCTCAGGCATTGAAGATACAATAGAGGAAATCGATTCATTGGTCAAAGAAAATGTTAAATCTAAAAAATTTCTAACACAAAATATCCAGGAAATCTGAGACACTATGAAAAGACCAAACCAACAAATAATAGAAATAGAAGATGGAGAAGAATCCCCACTCAAAGACCCACAAAATACATTCAACAAAATCAAAGAATAAAATTGTCCCAGTTTAAAGAAGGACATACCTATAAAGGTACAAGAAGCTTACAGAACACCACATAGAGTGGACCAGAGAAAAATTCCTCTCACCACATCATATTCAAAACCTGAAATATACAGAATAAAGAGAGAATATTAAAAGCTTCAAAAGAAAAAGGCCAAGTAACATATATAGGCAGACCTATCAGAATTATACTTGACTTCTCAATGGAGACTCTAAAAGCCAAAAGAGTATGGAAAGATTTCTTGCATACTCTAAGAGACCATGAATGCCAGCTCAGACTATCATATGCAGCAAAACTTTTATTCATCATAGATGAAGAAAATAAGATATTTAATGAAAAAGTCAAATATAATCAATATCTGTCAACAAATCCAGCTCTACAGAAGGTACTAGAAAGAAAAGTCTAGCCCAAGGAAGTTAGCTACACCCAGTAAAACACAGACAATAGATAATCACACAGCAGCAAAACACATTCACATATACATGAACATTACCACCACCACCACCAACAAATTAGTAGAAATTAACAGTCACTGGTCACTAACATCTCTCAATATCAGTGGACTCAATTTGCAAATAAAAGGATACAGGCTACCAGAATGATTATGAAAACATCCATCTGCTGCATCCAGTAAACACACTTCAACATCAAAGACAGACATTACTTCAGAGTACAGGTTGGAAAAAGATTTTCCAACCCAAGGGACCTGAGATGCAAGCTGGTATAGCTATCCTAATATCTAACAAAATAGAATTCAAACCAATATTAATAAAAAGAGATGGAGAAGGACATTCCATATTCATTACAAGACAAATTTACCAAAATGATGTTTCAATTCTGAACATCTATGCCTGAATACAAGGGCAGCCACATTTGTAAAAGAGACATTACTGAAATTTAAATCACATGTCAAACACAATACATTAAGAGTGGGAGACTTCAACACCCCACTCTCTCCAATGGTCAGGTTGTCCAGACAGAAACTAAACAAAGAAATAATGGAAGTAACAGATGTTATGTCTCAAGTCTACCTAATAGATTCTACAGAACATTTCATACAAACACAAAAGAAAATATCTTCTCAGCACCTAATGAAATCTTCTCCAAAATTGACCACCTACTTTGTCAAAAGGAGACCTTAAAAGATACAAAAAAAAATTGGAATAGCCCCCTGTATCTTATCAGATCACCATAGATTAAAATTGGAGTTCAATAACAATACAAACTACAGAAAGCATACAAGCTCATGGAAACTAACAACTCTCAATTGAATTACTACTGTGTAGCTGAAGATTTTCTGTGTCCCACCTGGCCCATGGTAGGGACAAATCTTTCCCACTCGCATCTCCCACGTAAACACACAGAGGCTTGTATTAATTAAAACTGCTTGACTATTAGCTCAGGCTAACTACTGACTAGCTCTTACACTTAAACTCAGCCCATTTCTGTTCATCTATATGTTGCCATGTATTCCATGACTTTACCTGTATGTCATTACATGCTGCTCCCTGGACGGTGGGCTGGCTTCTCCTCACTCAACCTTCCTGGTTCCAGAATTCTCCTTGTTTGTTTACCCCACCTATACTTCCTGCCTGGTTACTTGCCAATCAGCATTTTATTTATCAACCAATCAGAGCAACGTATTCACAGCGTACAGAACATCCCATAGCACCCCCCCTTTTCTGTTTAATCAAAAAGGAAGGTTTTAACTTCAACATAGTAAAATTACATATAATAGAACACTTATCAAGAGAGAATTACAGTTATAATTGCTGTGGATATCACTCTGTATCAATAAAGCACTGATTTGCCGATAGCCAGACAGGAAGTATAGGCGGGACTAACAGAGAAGAGAAGAGAGGAAACAGGAAGGAGAAAAGGGGAGGCTGGCTGGAGCCGCGGGAGGAGAAGGAAGATGTAAAGTACCGGTAAGCCACGAGCCATGTGGCAAAATAGAGATTAATAGAAATGGGCCAAATATAAGAGTAAGAGCTAGACAATGATAGGCCTGAGCTAATGGCCAAGCAGTTTAAATAATGTAAGCGTCCGTGTGTGTTTATTTTATGAATGGGTTCGGTCAGAGAACCAGGGACTGGCGGGACTTGGGAGCTGGAGACTGGCAGGACTTGGGAGCTGGAGAGAGGCTCTTCAGCAACAAATGGCGCCCAACGTGGGGCTCTTCAGCAACATATAATAGCTAGTCTATTTGTATTTGGTAAAATTAAAGAAGATATCCTACCTATCCTATATTTGTGAGCCTAAGGTTTCATATCTGTCTTATCTCTTATCATAACCAAGGAAAATCATAACTATCTAGTCTTCAACTACATCAAAGACCTCAGAAGGATACAATATTACCTAAGAAACAGGAAGTACATTGTAAGCAACTTCCAAAACTCTGGAAATGACAGAGACAGCTGCCTGCCTGGACAGTCATCCAAAGTTCCCCTGCAATGTTGGGGCATCCATCTTCAGCCCATAGGCCTAGTCTCTTAGTCACTCTTTTCTATGTCCTGTAGAATGTCTGGCAGTCTCCTCTGTGACGCAGGAACTGAAAGGACCATCTCTCCTTGCAAAGTTCAGTGGTCACCTTCCTATGGGTCCTGCATGTCCAGTCAATACAACATTTTGTCAAGCAGTCCAGGCAAGAATAGTTTCTTGCCCAAATGGCTATTTCTGCCAAGAAGAAGATAAACATCATATGGAGTGTCTTCGATGCCCATCTTTCTCTTTGAAGTAAATTGGTGCTGCCAGGAGCAGATGTGTCTCATTGTCCAGAAAGTTTAAGTTTTTAAAACATTTTAAATGCCATATTCTGTAGATATTTGAAGTATTTGAAGATTACCTACCTAACTGAATTATATCTATGTATACCTAGAAAACTTAACATGACTATAAGTTTGACTATCATAGAAGACTAATTATTAGTCTATATTTCTTAATTATCCATTACAATTTAAATGAGCTACATAAATATAATACCTTAAACAAGAGGAGAAATATATACAGTATAACAAAATCAACTCTAAATTTGTATCAATAAAATAAAAGCCATAGCAATGTAAAACATTTTAAAAATAGGTTCATTAATCTACCCTTTCAACCTATCATATCTATATCCTATATTTCTGTATCATATTCTCCTTTCTTCTTTTAGAAAGAGATTGACTATGATAAATAACAATTTGTAACCAACACCCTAAACAAAGACAAACATCCATAATCTATTTTTTGGGAATGTGCATAGTTTTCTAGGCTACTTCCTGCTGATAAAGGGTGCTGTATTCTTATGGGAATCCTGAGAAAATTAAGAATTATGGTCAAGTCCTGACTGGAATAGTCTGTGATGTTGTATTTTTTTTGAGCCAGTTGCCTTGAAGTTGTTTGGATGTTGGATCATCTGGGCCTTTCAGGAGGTCTTCCTTGATCAAACCATAAAAGCCTGGAAGCAATCTACAGGTTCTCATCTTCTGCGGAAACAAAAGGAGAATCGCTTTTCCAAAGCAACATATCCTTAAACACAAATTTTGAAGGCAAGATACCTTTAAAATATATATATTGGCTTAATTTAGCAGGCTTTACAATCAAATGTCTTTCTGCAGTTAAAAATATCAGACAACACAATCCAGATTCTCTGTGTAATATCCATCTTTATGTGGTTTATTTTTTTATATCACCTTTACTGTCTCTTTAAAGGCTTTATTTTTTTAATATTTTTATTTTATAATTAATTCAATTTTACATATTAACCATGGATTCCTCTGTCCTCCCTCCTCCCACCCCTAGCCTTCACCCCCAATCCACACCCGATTCCCACCTCCTCCAAGGCCCCCCAATCCACCCCCCATTCCCACCTCCTCCAAAGCAAGGGGAGTAAGCCCAGCCAGGTACATGCAGTTGAGGCAGGTCCAGTCCCAACCTTCCTACACCAAGGCTGAGCTAAGTGTCTCAGCATAGGTCCTAGGTTCCAAAAAGCCAGCTCATGCACCAAGGACAGGGGGCCTCCTAAAAAGTTCAAGCTCATCAACTGTCTCACTTATCCAGAGGGTCTGGTCCAGTTCCATGGGAACTCCTCAGTTATTGGTTCACACTTCCTGTGTTTCTGCTCCTTTGGCTATTTGTCCCTGTGCCTATTCCAATCATGGTCTTGATATCTCTTGCTCATATAATCCCTCCTCTCTCTCACTGGATGGACTCCTGGAGCTCCACCTGGGGCTTGGCCTTGGATCTCTGCATCTGCTTCCATCAATCACTGGATGAGAGTTCTATCATGACAGTTAGGGTGTTCAGCCATCCGATCACCAAAGCAGGTCAGCTCCGGCACTCTCTCGACCATTACCATTAGTCTATAGTGGAGGTATCTTTGTGGATTTCTGGGGACCTCTCTAGCACTCTGCTTCTTCCTATTACCATGGAGTCTTCATTTATCATGGTATCTCTTCCCTTGTTCTCCCACTCTGTTTCTGATCCAGCTGGGACCTCCGGCTCCCCTAAGCTCTTTTTCCCCCGACCCTTGCCCTCCATTACCCCTTTCACCCCCAGTTTGCTCATGTAGATCTCATCCATTTCTACATCACTGGGTGATCCCTGTGTCTTTCTTAGGGTCCTCTTTACTAGGTAGCTTCCCTGGAGTTGTGGGTTGCAGTCTGGTTATCCTTTGCTTTACATCTAGTGCCCACATATGAGTGAGTACATACCATGTTTGTCTTTTTGAGTCTGGGTTACCTCACTCAGAATGATATTTTCTAGTTCCATCCATTTGCTTGCAAACCTCATGATGTCACTGTTTTTCTCTGCTGAGTAGTACTCTATTGTGCTTATGTACCACATTTTATTTATCCATTCTTCAGTTAAAGGGCATCTACGTTGTTTCCAGGTTCTGGCTATTACAAATAATGCTGCTGTGAACATAAATGAGCATGTGTCCTTGTGGTATGATTGAGCATTCCTTGGGAATATGCCCAAGAGTGGTATAGCTGGGTCTTGAGGGAGGTTAATTCCCAATTTTCTAAGAAAGCACCATATTGATTAACAACGTGGCTGCACAAGTTTGCATTACAGTGTAGGAGTGTTCCCCTTGCTCCACATTCTCTCCAACATAAGTTGTCTTCAGTGTTTTTGATCTTAGCCATTCTGACGGGTGTAAGATGGTATCTTAGAGTCATTTTGATTTGGTTTTCCCTGATGATTGAGGATGCTGAGCAATTCCTTAAAAGTCTTTCAGCCATTTGGGATTCTTCTGTTGAGAATTCTCTGTTTAGCTCTGTAGCCCATTTTTTAATTGGACTGTTGGGTATTTTGATGTCAATTTAATTGAGTTCTTTATATATTCTGGATATCAGCCCTCTGTCAGATATGGGGTTGGTGAAGATCTTTTCCCATTCTGTAGGCTGTCATTTTGTCTTATTGTGTCCTTTGCCCTATAAAAGCATCTCAGTTTTAAGAGGTCCCATTTATTAATTGTTTCTCTCAGTGTCTGTGCTATTGGTGTCATATTTAGGAAGTGATCTCAGGTGCCAATGCATTCAAGACTACTTCATACTTTCTCTTCTATCAGGTTCAGAGTAACTGGATTTATGTTGAAGTCTTTGATCCACTTGGACTTAAGTTTTGTGCATGGTGACCTCACTAAGGGTGCTGCAGACCTTCTGGTATAAGAAAAGGCTGGGTGAGAAGAGTGAGAATTAAGAAATAAAAAATATAAATAAAAAATAAAAATAAAAAGTATAAATATGAGACAAACTAATTCCTCTGAGAGATAAATGCATATTGATATCCTTAAAATTTTCCCTTAAAAAATTTTCTCCTGTTAAGGGGTGTGGAACTGTTAAAACTCCTGTTCCTATAAACCCCCTTGTAAGCCTCCTTTACTAAAACATGGATATTTAATTGATCTGTTAAAGGATGATTTGGTGGCATCTGAGGATGCTTTTCATGAGCCTTTAGATCCTCCTGATGCCTCTGATTTAAAAAAAAAAGAAACTACAAAATATCATAATAAAGATTGACTTCCACCTTATGCCATCTGCTCTGCTTCTTAAGTAATGATAATAATAATAATAATAATAATAATAATAATAATAAAAAATAGGGAGAGACTTAAACATTCTAATTCATGACTCTCAGGCATATCTGGTACTGCCCGTGAAACAGTTTTATCTGGACATCCTCTTTTAAGATGGTTCCCTGTTAAATTCTAAAAGGTGATTCCCTCACCCATCCTTACCTTAATCCTATTACTTGGGAATAATTCTACCTTCTCATTTCTCCAGCTGTTTTCTCCCTTTTCTGCTCTGAGCATATGTCTCTCCTCTTCCTCTGGGTAAGTGTCACTATGGAGCTCCCTGTTTTATTTACTTCTACTAGAAAAATCACACCAGTGTGTCAGGAAGCTTCCTTTAGCCCTACCTGGGCCCCCATCACATGGAGAGGGATGCCTCTCCTCTGTGATTTGGGATATTTCTATCTGACAAGTCTTTCAGTCTGTTTGGAGACATCCTGGATTGAAAATCTTGTTACCAGGACATTTACCCTCTCTGCTTCCTCATAATTCCTCTCAGCTCCCTCCTTTAACTTCCTTACCTCTCCCTAAAAACTGCCTGCATTCTCCAATTCTCATTCAACTCTGAGAATCTTTCCCCTTGACTGTTTGGAATAAACTTTTCTCCTATTACCCATGAAACAGCTATTTTGATTCCCTTACTGTATCTGTTTTCATTCATAGTACGCTATAAAAGAGTTAATAAAATTTCCAATATTCCTATATATTATACTCATGATTAAAAGGTTTTATTTCAATGCTAAAATAACTACAATTCAAAATAATTACTTTAAAGCTAAATCTAATAGAGATAAAAGAAAGTTCCAAATTCATAAAGACATCTAAGTTATACTATAAACTGTTCAGAAAAAATTCACTGAAATTGTGAACTACCGAGGATAATTAAAAATATAAATGACTAATCATCCGGCTACTAGTTTAAACTACAAACTATTACAAATAACTTTTACTCAAATTATGAGCTATTAAAGATAATTATAAGGATACAAATTGATGCTTGGTTATCATATAAATGATCAAATTCTCTAATGTATTCAAAACTAAATTTATAAACACACTAAATATGATAAATAACTTAAAAAATTCCTGACTCAGCCCCCTGACATTTAAAGTGTTTAAGTTTCCCACGATACACAAAACTATGCCATGCCTCTTACTTACCACCAGGGCTTTGTTCAAATTACACTTTTGGGTCATTTAGATTACATTTTTAATTTCCAGGTCTAAAAAATAATTTGTCTTGTTATCAAATTCCAAATAGAGGATAGCTCACCAAACAAGTTTCAAAGTAACTTTTTATTATTCCTTTGTTTAAAGGAACCCACTGTACAATAACTACTTTATTAATCAACCATCTATGTTTCTTGCTAAATAATTAGACAGAAAGATATAAAAATTAAGCTTAAACTATAAGGATAAAAATACTTTAAGACATAAAAAGGTGTTTTATAATATAAATACACAAGTTCATGTAAGGTCTGAGATATATAAGCATAGGTCAAGAAAAATAAATGATACAAGGTATACAGGTCTACAATAAGTCTAAGGTTTAAGTAAGTCATGAAGGTTTGAGTATGGATAAAGTTTTTATGAGGTCTGAGATGTGTAGGCTTAAGGTATGTGCATTTATAAAGGTTTAGATATAAAAATGTTTTATACAAGTTATAAAGGTCTGAAAAAGGTATAAATGATGATAAAAATGATCTGAGGTATATTTAAAAAAAGAAAAACATGATTCGAATTTCTTTCTCTTGCTATTCTGCTGTTATATTGAGACTCCAAAGTTTCATAATTTTGCTCTAACAAAATACCATTTGGAATTTTTACCTCTTTAAGAAGGTTCTTACAGGCTTCAAGAGATCTAAACCCACCAATGCCCACAGGCGAAGACAGACTTCAAAAAAGTACTATCAATCTATGGTTTGTTTCTCCAACTGCCTATTTTCTTGAGAGGCACATCTTTTTTCTCTCTCTGAATATTGGAACTCCCCTTTCTTATCTGCCAAAACCATGCACTTAAAAAATTCCAAATGTACACCTAAGAAAAAAATTTCCTCTTTAAAATTTCTTAACTTCATGTTCTGTCCATTAATATATATTTGTTCCAACAGATTTCTAATCACTTAAAAGTTACAGACTATTCCAACTGCTGTCTGCACGTCCCTAGCCTCACATGGTCCTACATCACCTGGACAACAAATAAAGCAGTCTATTCTTCCTGGACCTGGTCAACATTCCAGCCTTTTGGGTTCTCAGCTACGCCCCAAATTTCAGCAGGAAGTAGTAAGATGATTACATTGCCCCTTATCATTCATTTATTAACAAAGGGCTGGTACATTGATTTCCTAACCTGGGATATACGTCTGAGGTGCCTATTTAATATATGCTATCAAAAAATAATTACTAATGTTCTCAATAGGCTAAAACATTTATTGCTACTTTAATTTTGGGCATCACTATACTCATTACTACTATGAAAACTGTTGCTGCATTAATTTTAGCCATATCTGCCTTAATAGCTATTATTACCACCTTTGCTGTAGCTATCACCGCCTTAACGCAAGAAATTCATACTGCTCATTTTGTTAATGAATTGAATAAGAATGTTACCTTGGCTTTGTCAGAACAGTCCCTTATAGATAAGAAATTAAAAACAAAGATTAATGTATTAAAAGAAATGGTACTGGCTCTTGGACAGGATTTGGCTAATATTCAAAATAGATTAGAGACTAGGTGTCATGCTACATATCAATATATTTGTGTCACTCCTCTGCCTTATGATGCTAGTCAAAGTTGGGAAAAGGTGAAAATCATCTGCAAGGAGTCTGGAAAGATTCAGATACCACTCATGACATAAAAGCTTTGCAAAAAGATATCGCAGCTATGAGCAAAGATCATTTGGAGAGTGGCTCTTTGGATGCCTTAGCTCATGATCTTGAGTCAGACATCCACTCTCTTAATCCTCTAGATTGGACACAATACTTTGCATTCATTGGGATATTGATTCTTATTTTTCCTTTGGTTGTGCTATTATTTCCTTGTCTTTTTAAAATTATCCTATGTTCCCTACACACAGTGAGGTGTGATCTGCTGGAGTTGCGTCATAAAAACAAAAAACCAGGAAATTCCACACCAACTCCAGTGTCGTCCATGTGACATGAACAATTATGTCAATAATAGCAGACGGGAGATACATGCAGATTCAAACCACTTCTGAGTGTGTTGTCTGTCTGTCATTCACTGAATCCTTGCCTTCCTGACTACCCAAGCTCTGGTCCCCCTATGGTCGTGGTACCCCCGATGGGCCAGTCCGTGGCAGTCTATTCCTCCTGGGTGACTTTGCTTCTTATTCTAGAGCTTTCAGGTGTGCTGTTAAGTTACTAGTGTGAGATTTCTCCAACTTCTTTATGTGGGCATTTAGTGCTATGAATTTTCTTCCTAGCACTACTTTCATAGTGTCCCATAAGTTTGGGTATGTGGTATATTCATTTTCATTGATCTGTAGGAAGGCTTTATTCCTTTCTTTATTTCTTCCTTGACCCATTGGTGATTCAGTTGAGCATTATTCAGTTGCCATGAGATTGTAGGCTTTCTGTAATTTTTGTTGCTGTTGAAATCTATCTTTAAACCATGGTGATCTGATAGAACACAGGAGGTTATTCCAATTTTTTTGTATCTGTTAAGATTTGCTTTGTGGCCGAGTATGTGGTCAATTATAGAGAAGGTTCCATGGGGTGCTGAGAAGAAGGTATATTCTTTTTTGTTAGAATGGAATGATCTGTATATATTGAATAAGTCCATTTGAGTCATAACATCTGTTAGGTCCCTTATTTCTCTTTTAAGTTTTGATTTGGCAGATCTATCCTGTGGTGAGATAGGGGTGTTGAAGTCTCCCACTATTAATGTGTGGGGTTTGATGTGTGATTTAAGCTTTAGTAGTGTTTCTTTTACATATATGGGTGCCCTTGTATTTGGGGCATAAATGTTCAGAATTGAAACTTCATCTTGGTGGATCTTTCCTGTGATGCGTATGTAATGCCCTTCTTAAGACCATTTGTTTTGAAAGACTTTTTCCCAGCCTTTTATTCTGAGGTAGTGTCTATCTTTGAAATTGAGGTTTCTTTCTTTCTTTCTTTCTTTCTTTCTTTCTTTCTTTCTTTCTTTCTTTCTTTCTTTCTTTTTTTTTTGGTTTTTTTGAGACAGGGTTTCCCTGTGTAGCTTCGTGCCTTTCCTGGAACTCACTTGGTAGCCCAGGCTGGCCTCAAACTCACAGAGATCTGCCTGGCTCTGCCTCCCGAGTGCTGGGATTAAAGGCGTGCATCACGACTGCCCCGGCAAGGTGTGTTTCTTGTATGCAGCAGAAAGATGGGTCCGGCTTTCATATCCATTCTCTTAGCCTGTGTCTTTTTATAGGTGATTTAAGTCCATTGATAGTAAGGAATATTAATGACCAGTGATTGTTAGTTACTATTATCTTATGGTGGTGGTGATGTGTGTATTTCTCTTCTTTGGGGTTTAATGCTTTGGGGTTATCAATTGCCTGTATTTTTTGTGGGTGCATCTGACTTCCTTAGGTTGTAATTTTCCTTCTAGTGCTTTCTGTAGGGCTGGATTTGTGTATAAGTATTGTTTAAATCTGGTTTTGTCTTAGAATGTCTTGTTCACTCCATCTATGATGATTGAAAGTTTTGCTGGGTATATTAGTCTAGGCTGGCATCCATGGTCTCTTAGTGTCTGCATAACATCTGTCCAGGTCCTTCTGGCTTTCAAAGTCTCCATTGAGAAATTGGGAGTTATTCTGATGGGTTTGCCTTTATAAGTCACTTAGCCTTTTTCCTTTGCTGCTCTTAATATTCTTTCTTTATTCTGTATGTTTAGTTGTTTAATTATTATGTGGCAAGGAGATTTTTGGGGAGAGTCTAGTCTGTTTGGTGTTCTAAAGGCTTCTTGCATCTTCATAGGTATTTCCTTTAAGTTGGAAATGTTTTCTCCTATGATCTTGTTGAATATATTTTCTGTGCCTTTGAGTTGGTATTCTTCTCCTTCCTCTATCCCATTATTCTTAGATTTGGTCTTTTCATGGTGTCCCAGATTTCTTGGACATTTTGTGTTATGATTTTTTTGGCTTTGGTATTTTCTTTGACTGACAAAACTATTTCCTCTATTGTATCTTCTACACCAGAGATTCTCTCTTCCATTTGTTGTATTCTGTTGGTTATGCTTGCATCTGTGTTTCCTGTTCGTTTACTCAGATTTTCTAGTTCCAGCATTCCCTCTGTTTGTGTCTCTTCGTTGTTTCTATTTCCCTATTCAGGTCTTGAACTGTTTCCCTCACCTGTTTAATTGCTTTTTCATGATTTTCTTTAAGGGATTTATTGATTTCTTCCAAATTTATTTGTCTTTTCCTCTATTTTTTTATAGATTTCTTCCAATTTTTTGTTTGTCTTTTTCTCTATTTCTTTATTGATTTCTTCCACTTTTTGTTTATCTTTTCCTCAATTTCATTTTTCATTTTTTTTGAAGGGCCTCTAGCATCTTCATGATGTTATTCTTAAGGTCGCTTTCTTCTGCTTCTTCTACCTTGTGATGTTCAGGTCCTGCTCTTGGAGGAGGGCTAGGTTCTGGTGATGCTGTATTGCTCTTTATGTTGTTGTATGTACTTCTGCCTTGATGTCTGCCCATCTCCTCCTCTAATAGGTGTAAGAGGTGCCTGTGTCTGAGTGAGTTGCTGTTGGTCCACTCTGTGCTTGTTGTGTCTGTGTCTCAGGGGGCCCCTCTGGGACCAATCTTAGCTCTTGGTCTAATTGGAGCAGGCAGATTCTGTGTCTCATGGAGCTTCTCTTGGTTCAACCCAAGCTAGTTGATTCTGTGACTCATGGATCCACTCTTGGTCTTATCAGGGCTCTTCCTGGTTCAGTCAGAGCTGACAGATTCTGTGTTTCAGGAAGTCTCTCTTGGCCCAATGAGAGGTGGCAGATTCTACTTCTCAGAAAGCCACTCTTGGTCTAATGAGGGCTGGCAGATTTCCTGTCTCCTGAGGTTACTCTTGGCCCAATGACAGCTCTTTGTCCAATGTGAGCTCTAGGCCCGATGAGAGCTCTAGGTCCCATGAGAGCTTTAGGCCTAATGAGAGCTGGGGGTTGGTTTCCAAGCCTCAGGAAGTGGCTGGGGTCTTGGGCGAATGGGAATGGAGGCCGGCTGTGTAGATTGCAGGGTCCACTGTGGGGTCTTGGTGGGGGGGGGCCTTCCTGCAGGAGCTCTGCCTGCTGACCAACAGCTGGGGCTGAGTTGGGCAGGTGTTCCCAGGGAATGGCTGGGACCCAGAGATGGGTCCTAGGGAAAGGATTTATTTTTTTAAACTATTTCTTTATATAATTATCTATATGCCTTTTTCTCTCTTTCAAGACTATGTACATTTTTTACACACACTGTAAACCATTTAGAGGTTTATTTAATCTGAATCTGACTTATTGTGAATCTATTGCTTTAAACTACAGCATTATTAGGACTGAAGTGGCAGCTACACCCACCTCACATTCCGAACACGGCTGTGGTATGTTTACTGCCAGTTCTGGAAACCAAGCTGATCGCTGACTCTGGGAAGCAGTGGGTCTATGCTTCCATCCAGCAGTGTATAGATAGCCCCAAAACCTTTTTTTTTCTGGTCTGTACTAGCAAAGGCTAAATCCACCAGGTACCACACTGTGCATCCTGGAGATGCCTTTGTTTGTTGTGGCAGGAATCTGTAGCCATGCTGTAGTTCAAGCCCACACACCAGGCACCAGGCATACTGTAGCTAAAGCCTGCATGTTGCAGTGTCTCACTGCCCACCTGAGACACGAAGCAGAAACCTGTTTTTGGCTACATTTAGAATTGCTTATTAAATATTCTCAGGTTTCAGGTGGTAACTTGAGCCATTGGGTGCCATTTGTAGCTGAAGTTTTCTCTGGTCCTGCCTAGCCCCATGGACCCCACAGCCACTTATAAAATAACCACTCAGAAGCTTATAGAACATCCCACAGCACCACTTGGTCAAGGAATAAAGTAAGAAAGAAATTAAAGACTTCCTAAAATTCAATGAAAATGAATGCACAACATACCAAAACTTATGAGATGCAAGGAAGGCATTACTAAGAGGACAATTCATAGCAATAAGTGCCTGCATAAAGAATTTGGAGAAATCTCATAATAGCCCACCTGAAATCTCTCAAAGTAAAAGAAAAAATCCACCCAAGAGGAGCAGATGGCAGGAAATAGGCAAACTGGAATCAATAAAATAGAAACAAACAGAAACATATAAAGATCCATGAAACAAAATGTTGGTTCTATGAGGAAATCAACAAGATATACAAACCCTTATCCATACTAACTAAAAGGCATAGCTGGATCTTGGGGGAGATTGATTCCCAATTTTCTAAGAAAGTGCCATATTGATTTCCACAGTGGCTGTACCAGCTTGCATTCCCACCAGCAGTGGAGGAGAGTTCCCCTAGTTCCACATCCTCTCCAGCACAAGGTGTCCTCAGTGTTTTTGATCTTAGCCAATCTGACTGGTGTAAGGTGGTATCTCAGAGTTGTTTTGATTTGCATTTCCCTAATGATTAGGGATGTTGAATAATTCCTTAAATGTCTTTCAGCCATTTGTGTTTCCTCTGCTGAGAATTCTCTGTTTAGTTCTATAGCCCATTTCTTAATTGGACTGTTGAGAATTTTGATGTTTAATTTCTTGAGTTCCCTATATATTCTGGATATCAGTCCTCTGTCCAATGTGGGGTTGGTGAAGATCTTTTCCCATTCTGTGGGCTGTCGCTTTGCCTTGTTGACCGTATCCTTTGCTCTACAAAAGATGCAGATATCCACGGTCAGGCCCCGGGTGGAGCTCCAGGAGTCCAATTGGCGAGAAGGAGGAGGGTTTATGTGAGCTAGAGTTGTTGGGACCAGGGATGGATGGAATACAGGGACAAGTGGCCAAACGAATGGAAACACATGAACTGTGAACCAATGGCTGAGGGGCCCCCAACTGGATCAGGCCCTCTGAATGGGTGAGACAGTTGATTGGCTTGATCTGTTTAGGAGGCATCTAGGCAGCTGGACCAGGTCCTGTGCTCAGTGCATGAATTGGCTCTTTGAAACCTGGGGCTTAGTAGAGACCCTTGGCTCAGCCGGGGAGGAGGGGACTGGACCTGCCTGGGCTGAGTCCACCAGGTTGATCTCAATCCTCGGGGGAGTCTTTGCCCTGGAGGAGATGGAAATGGGGGGTGGGCCGGGGAGAGGGGGGCGGGGTGGCAGGAGGGTAACGGGGGGATCTATGACTGATAAGTAAAGTTGAATTATATTATAAAATAAAAAAAGGCAGTGAGAATATTCAAATTTACAGAATCAGAAACAGAAAAGGGAACATAGCAACAGACATTGAGGAAATCCAGACAAGTCATACTTCAAAATCCTATATGTCACAAAATTGGAATATTTAAAAGTAATAGACAAATTCTTGATAGATACCACATACCGAATTTAAATCAAGATCAGATAAACTATGTTTATATAGATCTATAATCTCTAAGGAAAAAGAAGCAGTCATTAAAAGTCTTCCAACCAAAAAAGGCCCTGGTGCTTTCAGTGCAGAATTCTACCAGACTTTCAAAGAAGAGTTCATACCAGCACTCTCCAAATTATTCCAAAAAATATAAACTGAAGGTAAATTGCCAAATTCTTTTTATGTGGCTAAAGTTACCCTGATACCTGAGCCACACAAAGAATCAACAAAGTGAATTACAGACCAATTTCCCTCATGAACAGTAATGCAAAACTACTTAATAAAATATAGGCAAACTGAATCCAAGAACACCGCAGAAAGATTATCCACCAACATCAAGTAGGCTTCATCCCAGAGATGCAAGGATGGTTCAGCATATAAAAATCTGTCAACATAATTTACCATATAAACAAACTGAAAGAAAATATAACCAAATGATCATCTTATAAGATGCTGAAAATGCCTTTGACAAAAATCAAATAACCCTTCATGATGAAAGTCTTGCAAAGATCAGGGATACAAGGGACATACCTAAATATAATTAAAGCAATATACAACAAGCTAACAGCCTGCATCCAATTAAATGGAGAGAAACTCAAAGCAACTCCACTACAATCAGGAACAAGTTCAGGCTGTCCACTCTCTCCATATCTATTCAATATTGCACTTAAAGTTCTAGCTATAGCAACAAGAAAACAAGAGGAAATCAAGGGCATAGACATTGGAGAAGACGATGTCACAGTACCTGTATTTGCAGGTGATATGATAGTATACATAAGCAAACACAATAATTCTACCAGGGAAATTCTAGAGCTGATAAACACCTTCAGAGAAATGGTTGCATACAAAATTAACTAAAAAAATCAGTATCCCTCTTATATTCAAATAATAAAAAGGCTGAGAAAGAAATCAGGGAAACAAAACCCTTAACAATAGCCATAAACAATATAAAATATGTTGGTGTAACTTTAACGAAGCAAATGAAAGACCTGTATAACAAGAACTTCAAGTCTTTGATGAAAGAAATTGGAGAAGATACCAGGAGATAGAAAACTCTCTCATGTTCATAGATCAGTAGTATTAACATAATAAACATGACCATCTTACCAAAAGCAATCTACAGATTCAATGCAATCTCCATCAAAATTCTAACACAATTCTTTACAGACCTTGAAAAACAATACTCAACCTCATATGAAAAAACACAAAGCCCAGGATAGCTAAAACAATCCTATACTATAAAAGAACTGCCACAGCTGTTATCATTCCTGATCTCAAGCTCTACTATGGAGCTATAGTAATATAAAGAGCATGATATTCACATAAAAAAAGACAGCTGGATCATTGGAATTGAATCAATGACCCAAAAATAAATGCACACACCTATGTACACATGATTTTCTACAAAGAAGCCAAAATTATATAATGGGGAAAAGAAAGCATCTGCAACAAATGGTGCTGGTCTAACTCTATGTCAGCATGTAGAATAAAGCAAATAGATCCATATCTATCACCATGCATAGAGCTCAAGTCTAAGTGGATTGAAGACATCAACATAAATCCTGTTACACTGAACCTGATAGAAGAGTAAGTGGGAAATAGCCTTGAACACATTGGCATAGGAGACAACTTTCTGAATAGAACACCAGTAACATGGACACTAAGACTGACAATTATTAAATGGGATGTTGTGAAACTGAAAAGCTTCTGTAAGGCCAAGGACACTGTTAATAGAAGAAAATGGCAGCCTACAGAATGGGAAAAAGATCTTCACCAATTCCAAATCCTACAGAGGGCTGATCTCCGAAATCAAAGAACTCAAGAAACTAGATATCAAAAAACCGAATAATCCAATTTAAAAATTGGGTACAGACCTTCTCAAGAGAAGAATTTCAAATAGCAGAGAAACACTTAAGGAGATGTTCAATGACTTTGGCCATCAGGGAAATGCAAATCAAAATGACTCTGAGATTCCATCTTAAATTTGTCAGAATGGCTAAGAACAAAAACATAAATGATAGCTTATGCTGGACAGGATGTGGAGCAAGGGGAATTCTCCTCTGCTGCTAGAGAGTGCCAACTTGTACAGTCACTTTGGAAATCACTATGGTGGTTTCTTAGAAAATTGGGAATCAATCTACCTCAATTCCTTGGTATACCATTCTTGAGCATATACCCAAAGGATGCTCAAACATACCACAAGGAAACTTGCTCAACTATTTTCATAGCAGCTTTATTCATAATAGCTAGAATATGAAAAGACCTAGATGCCCCTCAACTGAAAAATGGATTTAAAAATTTCTTAACAATAAAAAATAAAAAGGGGAATTTTCTATTCATTTTACATACCAACCACAGATCCCCCTCTCCTCCCTGCTCCCACCCCCCCCCAAACTTCTCCCCCAAACCACTCCCCAATCTCACCTTCTCCAAGGCAAGGCCTTCCATGAGAAGTCAGCAGAGCCTGGTATATTCAGTTGAGGCAAGTCCAAGCCCCTCTCCCGCACCAAGACTCTGTAAGGTGTCCCACCATAGGCACTGGGCTCCAAAAAGCCAGCTCATGCACCAGGGAAGGAACCTGATTTCACTGCCAAGGGTCCCTTAAGCAGGTCAAGCTAAACAACTGTCTTACCTGCGCAGAGGACCTAGTCCAGTCTCATGGAGGCTCCACAGCTATTGGTCCATAGTTCATAAGTTCCCACTGGTTTGGTTTGGTTGTCTCTAGGTTTCTCCATCATGATCTTGATAGCTCTTGCTCATAGAATCCCTCTTCTCTCTCTTTGACTGGACTCCTGGAGCTTGGCCTGGTGCTTGGTTGTGGATCTCTGCCTCTGCTTCCATCAGTTACTGGATGAAGGCTCTATGATGACAAGGTATTTACAAATCTGATTACTGGCATAGGCCAGTTCAGGTACCCTCTCCACTATTGCTGGTAGTCTAAAGTGGAGTCATCCTTGTGCTAATCCGTTGTTTATAGGCAGAATGTCTGCTAAAATTCACATTCAAGGCTTCAAAGGGAAAAGGGCAACACTGGACTCTAAATGAAAAGAAATCTTGCTTAACCATTTCCTGCTTCATTTTCTCAAGTACAGTATTCTCCTGTGAGCATTCTGCTGGTGAAACAATCACCTGCTTTCCCTGTTCCAAGTCTTTTTTAAAGAAACTTAGC